>WMED01015579.1:0-13598 GCA_019650415.1 Pipa parva | reverse complement strand
AGTTCATCCTCACAATGTCCCACTAACTGTATATAAGTGATTATTACATCCCTTTCTATTCCTCCCTGTCTCTAGTTCATGTTTATTGGTAAACTAATTTAGTCGCAGTCGCCATTGTCATTTTAAATGAATAATCGCCTTATACAACACCAGAGCCCTGCCATCAACCCACAATTCCTCAGTCTGAAGTGGTAAAGTCAAACAGGTGAATTTGGAGCAGTACACCTAGTCGCATTCCCACCTTCGACACTCCTTTGCTTACTCAATAATAAAAGTACCTGTGAACACGTACGCAATGTGATGCGAAGAGCTCCATAAGTCACCCTGAATTGGTTCTGTATTCGCCACTTCGCAGAGTTTAGTCAATATGTGAACATTTGGAATAGATGCGAATTCACAGCTCTACTCAGGTATCTAGATTTTAGTCAACGAGGCTCTGTAACTTAGAAAATAAGAAAGGTTTAGAAGAATACATTAAATAATGAACCAAAAATATAATGAAGACCAATTGCAAATTTTAGAAAACATCTGTGCTATCCACAACATATTCAAAATGACATTTAACTGCTCTTGATTTCCTACGTTTGGGGGGGGAAAAATACTCAATTTGTGCTCCGTTGTGTATAAAACACATACTAATGTAGGTAAGAGCTTTGTAAATACAAAATACAGGTAAGAAACCGATGCATTCACATCAGAGAGCACTCCATTCCCTGTAGAACTTGTTCAAATAAATATGCTGAATAATTTTCATATATTTCAGTAAGTAGGCACAGCTGCTCTGCGTTAACTAAAACTAATTTAATATTAGGCGGCGGAATTATGTACCAGACATATTTATGATTTAAAGGAATGTCTCTAAAGGTTTTATGTGAAATCACTGGAAAAATATAATTCTTTTAAAAACATTCAAAATTCATATTGGGTATTTTTTATTTTATTTTTTATATATTATTTTCCTTCTTGAAAACTGTTTATAATTCATGGGAATGTAATGTGGCGGTTATATTTTTCTCTGATTGGGGCAAAAATAATAATAAAAAAAAGGGACAAGTTTTCGTTTAAGTGAAACTGAGACAGTATTTTGTACAGTAATCTGCTGAGTAGTATAGGAGTGTATGGGAGCTTATTAACTAAAGTGAGAATTGGACTGTCGGAGTGAAGTTGCAGCACTTAGGGGGGAATTCACCGTAGTGCGAAGTGAGGTCCGGATCCTTCGCCTCACTTTGCACAGACTGTTATGCGCTGGCTTCTCTCCTGCACGCGGACATCAGCGAATGCTTTAAAGGGATTCCAGTCTCAACGAAAGCGTTCACTGATGTCAGCGTGCAGGAGAGAAGCCAGCGCATAACAGTCTGTGCAAAGTGAGGCGAAGGATCCGGACCTCACTTTGCACTATGGTGAATTCCCCTCTTAGGGTGGCTACGCCCTGATTCTCCACTCCTTATTCACTAAACAGCGGATTCTCATAGTAAAGTCGTGACCGCATCAGTTTTCCGTCCATTGTGTAGTGTGCGACCGTCGTTAGCTGGCAAATTCGCCATAATGCAGAATTTCCTGAATAGCCGAATATGGGGAAGTGGCGAATTCACACCTTTACACGACAATTCAGACTTTAGTCAATATCCTCCTCGGTTATGGGCTTCAAAAGCTGAACAGTCCTCCAACCCCTTTTGACCATGGTGGTACTTTAGAGCAGGGGTCAGCAAACAATGTCTCGCTAGCCAGATGTGGCTCTTTTGAGCATGCAAGCACTGCTCATTACTTTCTTCCAACTGAATGCTGACAGGTGCTGTAGAGACAGCTCTCTCAGTGCTTCCAGGTTGCTTAGCCAAATCACACAAATCTCACTTCTTAATAAAATAAAAAATTGTTCTATTGTTTCACCTCTTGAACAGGACTCATGTACAGAACCGAGTTAATGAATGATGTGAATTATTATGTATCTCCAGGCTGTAGTGATGGAAATTAAAAAAAAGGTTTCTCATTCAGGTTGTGAAACTTATGTACAGTATATCAGACATAAAGCAAGGCAGAACTGCTGCGCGGATATCATAGACATAACCAAAACAACCCAAGCACAGAAAGGGAGTCTAAAGTTGAAAATCTCTGTTTTTCAACATTAATCTTCATTTCTAAACATTTCACATCACTTTACTAACAGAAGCTTTTTGTTTTACTCAATTTAACACAGTATCGCCATATTTCATGTTATAACATCCTAATAAAAATGTACGCAACCCCCACACCCCTCCTGCAATATAACTAAAAAAATATCTATAATTTCCATTGTACCAAATTCATATTATTTCCATCAGTCACATGTCAGGTGTAGAATCTACTGCTTTTAACAACCCTTTTAAAGGCAATCATTGTTCTCGATTAGGTGTTTAGTCAAGCAGACTGTGACGAGCGGAGGTGCTGAAAGCTTATTTATTTGGCTTGTCCGACTTTCTTACTTAATTTCGGGACCATTATTTGTTGTATTCGGATAATCAGGCCGGGATCAGAGGGAAAAACTTTTCTGCGAAACAGTTTGAAAGCTTCGTGCACTTAATTCATTACATTTATTCACTTCTATAGAGCATTTGCATCCGTGGACCTGCATTAAGCACAAGATTACGCTACATTATAGGCATTTAATGAACCTAATCACAGCCCTGGCTTAAAAGCAAGGCGGTGTGTAGGTTAATAAGTGAACGAAATGAAAGCAAAGTAATAATTATGGCCAGAAATGTGTACATTAATGGACGAGAAGGAACCCTGAATTCATTCCAAACGCCGTACGATCTGGAGAGCTGAATGTCCTTTAGATTTGACGTTTAGTGATTGGTCCATGCTGTTTCTAGGCAGAAAGAGCCTGGCAGTAACTTATAGAGTGATAATGAGTATATTCATCTTGCTATTGACAGAATTGTGATGGAAACAAAATAAGCTGGTTCCCATTAGGCAATTGCATTGATTGACATCAGAAATTACAGGGGTCACCAGCATAGTCATGCATTTAATTACACTGCCCAGTTACATTGCATGGTGCCCAGTATAATATTAGTTGCATTGGTTTGTTTCCAGAAGTCACATGTGATACTGCCTGAGCCCGCCGTCCCCCCAGTCTTCTGAAATTGGCAGTGTCTCCTGTAGTAATACTGCCTGTACCCCATTTTGGCAGACCTACTAATGAAGAAAAAAGGTCATGTTCAACACGAGCAAACTTTAGAGACCAGTGGGTTTGGATCTGCTGATGCGACACTGATGACCCGGTCTTGTAGGACTGAGTGAAAAAAGTTGCAAAACAATTTGGCAGTTGGTGATCAATGACTTGGTTTTGGAGTAAAATAGAATGACCCACATTAGGAAAGAAGTAGCCATGGGTTTATAACAATATTTATTGAAGAAGAAGCAGATGGATAAACTGAAAGTTGAGGGGAAAGTGCAGAGAGAGAAAAATAAAACAATTTTGGAGAAAACAATGAGAGAGAGAAAGGAAATTAGAGTGATTTTGGAGGCAATAAGGAGAGATATCAGGCACATTGACCAACAGATCCTACAATCATTTAATAGATGCAACTGACAACAATAAGTGACAATAGGAGCAGCCTCGTTCTCTTAAAAATAAAGAGAGAATCAGCCCTATTTGTAGCAGCTGTCAAGATAAAGGCCACACTGCTTCACTTCCAATCCACCTAAAACTGTTTCTAAGCACCCACCTGCTACCCCCTCTGTATCTTCTGCTTTTGGGAGAGGAGGCTGTTGCCATAGGCAGCAATTTTCCTTGAAACGCCATGGAGAGGATCTGTGGCTTTGCAGTCTATTCTGGACTATTTCTTGGGTCAATAAAGAAGACAGTGGAGAAAGGAAATAGAATCAACCACAATAGGTTGTGGTGTGCAACACTACCCAATTAAAGGCCTATATGACATCCCAGAGACTTCAAATACATCGCTGTGGACATAGAAGGACAAAAGATGTAAACACAAACATTTTTGCATTTTATTTTCATTTATATGGTTCTTAATTTAGAGCCAACCTGATGAGGAGCATCATTTAGAGGCTAAGCCAATCTAAAACATATTAAATTATTTATTTTGTAAAGCTAACCTTGAACCTCCCGAAGGGCACTGTCTTTATGTGCCTTTCCTGGACAATTAGAAGGTTTCAGAGTAGGGGGTGGAACGTTTAATAAAAACACTGTTGAAAAAATGTCATCAATGCAACATTCCATGGTAGCCAATCAGAGATTTGCTTTCATTGTCCAGGTTCCATTTGACTATAATTTGCTGTTTGGTTGCTGTACATTCTTTGCTACCAGTTGCCGGTTTAATAATCATAAATGTTAACAAAGATTCATTAACATCTGTTAATAACAGTGTTGATTTATACCTAATAGATTTAAGGAAATATTTGTTTTATTTTTCTGTTTTTTGGGGGGTTTTTTTAATTACCAAGTAAAAAAAAAAAAATTCTAGTACAAGTTGCAGAGAGGCAATCTAATTGCTCTTCACAGTGTGAGTGGTTTTAAAAAAAACAAATGACCGCAGAATCCTTTTCCCCGAGGAAGCTCCGGGATTAGGTTTAATAGAGAGCGCCAGGAACAGTTGCAGATTTGTTTTAAAAGAGTGTTCACAATTACTCAGAGCACTGACATGGTCAGACGAGACCAATTATCTTGACTAAATGTACCAATCATGCACAAATAGCAGCCGTTTCAAGATGGGAGAAGAAACCATTTGCACGGTTTACATACGTAAAGACAAAAAAATTCTCTCTCCATAATTTGGTTAAAAAAAAGGGTAAGATTTTCAATTTTACAGTTGGGCACCATTGTGGAGGAACGATCATTAACTTTCTTATTTTTTTTTTAGAGGTCGGAAGGACAACCAGCATTGAAGAACAATCTATAATTCTATCCATTATTAGCTAGCGTCAATGAGACCTAAGTTTGCGTTATTCAGCTAAAGTTAAAGGGACTGTAAAATATCAGTAATTTGCTCAATTCCTCCTGGTTTTCAATGTTTAAGGAATTATTTTGGGTGTTGCAAGCTATTTAATCCAGGGTGGAGAATTTGGTTACTAACTGATGGGGTATAAGAAGACAAAAAAGTTATTGCTGTCCAGAGCTTTGTAAACATCTGTTTAAGCTTAGTTAAGCAATAGTTCAATGGGGTCTACTTGCCCGAGTTCATGGGTGCAATGGACTAAGTTTATTTCTGCTCCAGTTCCTTTTCTGTCTGTCCATGACTGGGTCTTGAACCAACTTCTGGACTGTTCACTCACCTTCCTATTCAGTGATCTGATGGGCCTCTATCAGACCATGGGCTCTAGGCAGTACTCTAGATTGCCTTGTGCATAATCCGGCTCTGCTTCTGTTAATTATATATGAATTCCTTGCTTTCTACCTCATTATTTGACTGGTGGGAATCTTGTAATGAGTAAGAAAACAGTTAGGGCCCCTTTTTAGTGATAACAGGTCTGCCAACAGAGGAGCACTGCTGTATGTGGTCCAGCCATCATGGGAAACCAGGGAAAACCCCTCCCATAGTGACAAGAAGGTTGTGGAACAAGGGAGGGGAACAACAACTGATGCCTCAGGGTACTGACCCCTGCCCTACTAAGGGCCAGTGGCAGAGACAGTCATGTGTAGGCTTTTGAGGACTGACTAATGAAGGTGATGATCCCCTGGGCTCTAAGCAATGTAACTAAATTATGTAAGAATATGTTGCAAGAACATTTATTATGTTTTAATCTACCATGGACAATAAAGAAATGGGCAATGTAAAACTGAACCCATCTGTTGCATACCTGATAAGTCATCTTCCCTTCACAACATTAAATTGTACTGCAAGAGAAATATATCATTAGTAGTCGATTAAAATCCATTCACAACTAGAAACCTTTGTCCACTTTTTTCTATGAAGCAGAACAGAAGTTACCAGACTATGGAAGAGGACATTTATAAAAGTTGAACAATTTTTACAGATTTTGAAATATATCATCAATAAATCAATATTGCCGTTTTCACAAATTTATGAAGAAGTTCAGTCTAAAAAGCATTCGCCTACTTTAGGCTGGAGAAAACCCCACTATTCCTCACGGAGTTGGTCCACTCGTCTTGTTACAGTCAGACAACAAAAGGACTTTGTCATCGATATGAAATAGAATGTAAACTACATTAAAAACACTGCAACCTGCGTCGATTTTTAAAGATCGTTATTTGTCCATTCATATTGGATATTTTCAATTTCAGCCTATATAAATCAGCGGAATGGAAAAGTCCATGGTATTGATAAATAGCGTCAAAAAGCGCCGACAAGCTGCGAAATGAATGGGAGAGGTCGAAATGATCTTTATAAATTTCCTCCTCTTAGAGTGTTTAGATGACTATAACTTTGTAACAATAATTTATAAATATTTAAGAGTTCCTGAAGTATTTAATTTTTCTTTTGAAATTTTTTTTTTAAGTTTGGCTTATTTTCCATTTTGGAAAATTTGCCCGACCCAAATAATTCAGAAAATTTGTCAAACGATTCAGAAAGCTTTGGAAAACACGACGACTCAGTGAATTTACTGCCAAGTTCACGCCACCTTCTCCAAGTGAAATGAATATATATATATATATATATATATATATATATATATATATATATATATATATATATATATATATATATATATATAATAAAAATATCTAATTTAACCAGTCAATGAAGAAAGAATTCAGCATGAATTGCTGGTTCTTAGTCGCTTACAATGAATAAGTCTCACATAATCCGGTAATGACTTGGTGTTACTGTAATATATCGAGCTAGTAATTATTTGTTCTCTTTTCAAACAAAACATGAATTAAAATGCTTTGGCAAAAAAAAAAAATGCGTTTAAATATAGGATTTTCGAGAACCTTTTTAATCATTCTTCCAGTGGCCTTTGTGCGTATTGTAATGAAGCATGTTAATAAATAGGCTTTTCTCTCCCGCCGTTATGAGCGGTAAGCTGTGTTTGTGTTGTCAGTAATATTTTCATTCATAGGAAGACAGAACCAGGGTAGAGGAGAAAAATTAAAGAACTGGAATTGCCAAACAAGTCTATTAAAGGGAGACGAAATTTGGGGCTTATTTATAAAAGCAGAAATTGTCACGTAAACGCGTGAATCCACAACCGTATGTCACTTCTCCAAATATTCTGCCACGAGTCAAACACACGCGCAGTTTCAACTTTACAGCAACTGCGTATTATTTAAACGCTCTAGAGGCCGTTTTTTATTAAGGTCGTTTTAACCTTATCGCCACGATATATGCCACATTTGGTTGCGTTTTTTTTTCTTCTTTGTCCGTTATTTTCCATTTTGATGCACTTTTGTTTGTACTGATTTATTTAAGGGTGAAAGATTAATATTGAAAGCGATTGATATACGAAAATATTGTTGCGTTGAAACTGGCACATTTTCAGTGGTTTACTTTGTGGGTCCCATTCATTTAAATAATGAGATCAGCATTACCGTTTTTATTTTTCAAGGAGGAATATGATATAAAAGCTGCAGGACCGCGGCCACAGGGAATTATGGGTTTTCACCAACTTCAAAATGGCCTTTTGGCGCTACAAATGCTAATATCGATACTTTACTGCTACAGTATATAAACCACGTTTCCCGGCAAGAAAGAACAGTCAAATTATTTTTCGACATTTATAAACATCCTGCCGTGTGTCTATTTGCCTGAGAATTTTACAACGCTGAAAATTATTCAAAACGATTCGCATCATTGTCATGACAATACACAGTTTAGGCTGGGTTCACACTAGCGCAAATACAGTAGCGCCAATATGCTGCGCTGAAAAGGAAAAAAACGCACACCACAAATCCCTATTGTGTTTACCTGCTCCAGCCACACTAGTGTTAATGTGCGTGTGTGAACCTGGACTTATTGAATAAGCAAAATTGAATTTGAAACAGTGAAGGCGAGTTTGTGCAGAGTGATGCAAATGCACTTTGGATGGCGATTACTGGACTTTCTGGGGTTGCACATTCCTGTAGCGTTGTGCAATGGACAGTAAAGTTCTGCGTAGACAGCTTGGAAAATTAGGACCTATTATATTTGGTTCAGATACTGGATTCCTTAAAGGTAAATTTGCCCTAATGTTAGATGTGGATGTGATCGCTAAACTTAACAGATACCCGTTAGTTGTAAGATACTATATTAAACAGACTGATATTTAGCTTGTGAAATTGGCAGCTGTTTGCAAAAGTGAAAAAAAAGGGGGATTCGCTCAATCTCTGGGCCAGTAGAAAAAACACAATTGGTGGTGTAAGCTGGGGTGCTCAGGAAAATGCCTGAGTGAAGATGCTGACTGTGGAAACCGGCACTCCCAAGGTAAAATCACAAGTTTATTAATGTACGAGTAAAAACAGGACCATTGTTGTACAAAGGTTTACCTTGGGAGTGCCGGTTTCCACAGTCAGCAGCTGTTTGCAAAAGGTAAGATTAATTCATAAAGTCCTGCCACAGTTTTGCTTGCTTGAATCTGATTGGTTGTTTGAGGGCTTAGGTGAAACAAAAGACTATGGGCCTCATTCTGAGAGGTCCGAATAGTCGCCTAGAGTTCTGAATTCACATTTATTTGCCACTTCCCCATTATTTCTTATTGAGGAAACTTGACTAATTCAGGCGTCATAAATAGTCACAATCTTATGGAGCACTTTGCATTACTCTGCATACGTGTGCACGAGTACTTCTACTACTGACTAAGGGGAGGAGTACTGTATATAGAAGGTGAACTTCTCCGAATTCCCCTGTTTGACTTCTCCACTTCAGACTGGGGAATTGGGGGGTTGATGACAGGGCTCCAGTGTTGTGTAAGGCGACTATTCATTCAAAAGTGGCAATGGCGACTGTGACTAAGTGACAACATGACCTAGGGACAAGGTGACATAGAAATAGAATATACACAGAATACAGTTAGTGGGATATGGTGAGACTGATGTCACTGCCCTTCACTGGGGGAATTCGCCTCACTCCGCATGTCTTCACATCCTACAAGACTGTCCGCCACGCCACACTACGCATCCGACAGCGTTTGCCACTGTCCGCCTGTTCAACAAGTGTATTCTCTGCTTAGTCAATACTGAAGAGTGAATCCGCGATTATTTTGGCAATGCGAATGAATTGTAGAGAAGTGAATTCAGCTTTTTCAGATTGAGGCCCCAAATCTGCAGAGCAGTAAGCCCCAGGGCGGGCAGAATGCTATGTTTAACTAAGCACAGGCTGGCTGGTGTTTAGTATGCCAGCCAAACTGAGGCAAGTGTTGTGCTGGGTTACAGAAACTGCCATTAATCATTCATTTATATTATAGCAGCCAGGAATGGTCTTAACAGAATTATTCAGTAGAGCGCGTCAGCTAAAGAAAGAGTAAGGAAAAAACCACAATGTTCTTAGACTATATAATGTTAGATATTTAGTAAAAAATCTAAACAAGACTACTCTGATCACCCATAGCATTTAAACTACCTGTCTAAAGTTGTGTAGGTTCCTCCTAATGTAGACAAAAGAACTGCAATTCTTTCAGACATGGGGGGTTATTGATCAATGCCAAGAATTCGACTGTCGAAGTGAATTCTCATCACTATCTAAACAGCTGATTCCCATGGTAAAGTCGCGACTGCTACAATAATCCCAAAGTAATGCTGCAACCGTGTCAGTAGCTGTCTTTTGTGTAGTGCGCGACTGTCATTAGCTGGCGAATTCCCCATATCGCAGAGTTTGCTGAATACCCAAATATGGGGAAGTAGCGAATTCACACCTTTACGCAACAATTTGGACTTTAGTCAATAACCCTCATGACTCCACATGACCTCTCATGTTGTCCTACGGTATCTGATACCAAGAGGTTATCAGAGGTTCCTTTATGACTTGTACATTGGAAGGTGAGGCCTCAAATGATTAGACTTTTCATCAATGAATCTTGGGTGATTTTGACCCAGTTACCCCTTCTCTTTCCTTGGACCACTTGTGGTATGTACTAAACACCGAGTACGGTGAACCCCATTTTGGAGATGTTGTGACACAGATTTTTAGCCATCACAATTTAGCCTTTGTCCAATTTTCCCTGCTTTCAACACATTAAATTTATAAAATGACTGTTCACTTTTTGTCTAATATATGCCACTGCGTGGGCAACTGCATTAAGATAATCAACGTTGGTATTGGGATAGTCAGTGTTATTCACTTCAGCTGCCTGGCGCAGGAGCTAAAATATCAGCCATGCTGTAGACGAAATAAAGAGGAGAGCATTAGTATTTACCTGCTCCCATAATCCTGTGAGGAACCTCATAGCATGCTTACATTTCACCACTTATGGAATAGGTAGTAATGACGCTCACAGAAAACTGATACGATTCATATGAATTTCAACTTTAGACTTTCAACAATATTTAATTTATGTTTAACTTATACTTGATTGACCAGTTAAAGCAGTCATACTATTCTTCCTTTTGGGTAGCCTTGAAAGGGGGATCACCACCTGCCTCCCAGCTAAGGAAACTCCTCACTACCTCCGGTTGTAGTGAAACTACTCACTGTCTACCCCCATTTGTTACGCTTTAGTGCACCCTATGACTGGTTGCACTACGGACACTGGAGCTTCTCCTAAGAGTCTTAAATGTTAAAAGACCTCTATAGGAGCCACCTTGGGGAATCTATTCCTACTTCATTCTCTACTCTTAACTGCAGCTGTTACTCCTAACCCAGGGTGAAATGGAATTCTGACATATAACAAAATATTAATAGGGAAAAGGTAAATTATTTAACTAATATTATGATTATTGGAACCCCCATGTAAGCTCTTCGGGATACAGTAGACAGTGGACTGTCCGTCAGTAGACCCATCTAGGTCAATACATTAGTTCCAATGCTAAAGTCAAGGCATCTACTTTTAAATCATCGGCAACAAACTAGTTAAAACACAAGTGATCAGTTCGCCAACTCACATAGCCAACATCTACCCAACTTTCATTTTTACTGACTACTTTGCCAAACAGGTTAATAAAACCATATTCTGCGAAGGGGGAATGCTCATTCTCTTCCTTAAAATGTTCCTGCCTTTCCTCCTGGCTCAGCAATCAGCTCAGCATTGAGTCCTGAGCACCTAAAGGAGGGGGACAAGCCCCCAAAACCCATGTTCCAAGGCAACGCAAGAACAAATAAAGCAGCACTGACTGCAGAGCTGTTCTGTTTTGTATTAAGAGTCTCGACACTGGTGATTGCAGACGCCGAATAAAATAGAGGAGTCTGCTAAGATTAAAGTGAGTCTGACAGAAAGCATGGGGTTTGCTGATCCAAGTCTGATTGCTGACCTTGTCTCCCCAGTGAGATAACTAGAACTCATTGTAACCCAGTGGCAAATTATACTTCGTTTCCAGCCTTGCCTTTGGTCCTAGGTCTGGCAGTTTACATACTGTATACACACACATTTAGCTGCTTATTAAATACATGTATTTCTTAATTCTTGCCGCCAGACCTGATGATTACTGCCTTCTCCCCAGGTCGATTTATTGTGACCCAGTTAAGCCCTTGGTGTCCAGATCTTGGAAGCTGGTTCAACCTCTCCATATCCCTAAGAGTCCTGCAGTAATGACATTCACTGCTGTCAGGCCGAATTGTGTTTGTACAGTGAAGCAGATCCGGCTGTCAGCCTGACATAGAAAATAAGCACAGCTGGACTGGAGTCACTCTACAGACCAGGGGTTTGGCGATGATCAATAGCACAAGCCAAGAAAATCCTCTACATCTGCAATGTTGAAAAGCATTGGTTGGAGGGGGGTAGGGATTTAAATTCAACTAATCAAAGAGATACAATGACAGTTCACCTTTCCCTTAGCATTTTCTAAAGGAAAATAACGAGCTTAATAAATAGTAATATAAACAATGAAATGCAGGAAGTATAAGGATAAACGCACAGTGTGATCCTTTATATCAATATAGACCTTTCTTCATGTTACTCTAGATACAATAAACCCCTCCGGTCGGAATTAAATAAGCAAGGAAAGGATTAGGCTCAGCTATGGAAATTATAGAGAAGTTGCATACGCCATTTTGGACTACAGCAAGGGTATTCTGGGACTTGTTGGGTGTACCTATTAATCTGCACATAGGAAGCAGGGGGGTAGGCAGAATTAAACACAACTGTTTGGCTCCTCCAATGAGGTTCTCTCAAATCATGATGTAGGAAGCATCTGATTGGCAGAGCTTCAATCTAGACTAGGGGAAGATTAGAAAGTTTCCCTCAGCTTTTTGTAGTTCTGAAATATTTAGCTTAAACTACCCACTGCTTTCCATGTGCTAAATGTTAATTGGAGTTTCGCGGAGAACTTAAATGTAAATGCTATTTGTAGGCATTTACTTGGGCGTTTTATTCCTAACTGTGATCCTCATAGTTTATCGTTATCAAATTGTATTACCTGTCTAGTAGGTTCCTTTCTTCTCTATCTTGTGGGAGGACCTTAAATAGTTCCCTGTGATTGACACCATGGCATTAGACTACACATAGCGCTGTAGTATATTTTGTGGGCTGAGGAAGCATTGCCAGGGGTGCACAATCTGTCACTAGTGAAGTAATAGTTATCTGTAAGTTTAAGTTGCAGTATACTAAACTCAGAGAACAGAGAATTTAAGGGAAGCTTTTGGCCCCATTGAGTAGTGCAGTTTACCGAATTTTTGGGTGCATATGGGACATTGTAAAACTTATGGTGACACTGCCACTCTTTCTAAAGGAGGAACCTGTTACTATTTCAGATCTGGTAAGTCACTGCTGTGGAGTATTCTAGCTTCATTAAAGTGTGCAGATCTGTCTGCTATGTTGATCTACAAATGCCCTTTCCAATCTAAGCTCTCTGAGTTTTGTTCTCACACATGACTTCTCCAGCCCTAAGTGCCCAGAAATCACATTGGCAACCTGCCTTTGATGTATTCTTTGCACATTAATCGCTTTTTTGTAGAATAGGTTAGAAATAAGGTTATTTCTACACACAAGGAAATGCCCTCACTTCCATCTTTAGAAGATCTTTTCTGCCCTTTACTCCATCTTCCATGCTTGAGTAAAAGTTGCATTGATCACAAAATCAAAGGTGTTCAGGGTTCTCTGAACTTCATCTACTACATCATGTCAATCTCTGATCCATCTTTCTTTACCTGGATTTCTTGTTGCTGTCCCTGTAGTTACCAATATCTGTCACATGTGGTTGCCTGCCTTTCTACTGCATGCCTTGTCCACCATTTCCTTCCCAACTGCTCCAACATCTAAGATTCGTGTTAATGACTGCTTTCCTCAAACTTCACACTGCAACATCTCCAAGTATTGTTTTATTCTGATCGTTCAGTGTAAGAACATTACAAGTTATGGTACTGGATAACTGGAGGTGGGATCTTGATCCAGGGAATTATTCTGATCCTTCAGTGTAAGAACATTACAAGTTATGGGTACTGGATAACTGGAGGTGAGACCTTGACCCAGGGAATTATTCTGATCCTTCAGTGTAAGAATATTACCAGTTTTGGGTACTGGATAACTGGAAGTGGGATCTTGATCCAGGGAATTATTCTGATCCTTCAGTG
>WMED01015578.1:0-13599 GCA_019650415.1 Pipa parva | reverse complement strand
CAGTATAAGAACATTACAAGTTATGGGTACTGGATAACTGGAGGTGGGATCTTGATCCAGTGAATCATTCTGATCCTTCAGTGTAGGAACATTACAAGTTATGGGTACTGGATAAGTGGAGGTTTGATCTTGATCCAGGGAATTATTCTGATCCTTCAGTGTAAGAGCATCACAAGTTATGGGTACTGGATAACTGAAGGTGGGATCTTGATCCAGGGAATTATTCTGATCCTTCAGTGTAGGAACATTACAAGTTATGGGTACTGGATAAGTGGAGGTTTGATCTTGATCCAGGGAATTATTCTGATTGCCATATTGGAGTCATGAAGGATTTCTTTCCCTAATATGAGGATAATTGGCTCTTGACTTATGGGTTTTTTGCCTTCCTTTGGTTCAATATTGCAGGAAAATAGGTGGAATTGGATGGACTTGTGTCTTTTTTTCAGCCTTATAGTTATGTTATTATGCTATTATGTTACATCCAAAAATGAATCATTAGATATTTAATTCCTGTTGATCCCATTGCACCAAGGAACTGCAGTTGTCTTTTCTTCCTTTGCTTCATCTGTCTTGGGATACTTTATCTGGCATTCTTCAGCAAGAATAGTGATTTTTAGGTTAAACAAATTGCCCACCTAACTTGTAAAAAACAAAATAAATTGGCGCTATTTCATTTTGATTTGTATAATTGAAATTCAAATCCCACTTGGTTGCTACAAGAAAAAAAAAATTCTATTACTATTTTCCAAAATTAAAACTAGCTTGTGCTGGCATCAAGCAGTTATTTACTGGATAACCTACATGATATCTTTGTTATCTGATTTTTACAATCACTCTGCTCTAATGTAAAAAGAATTGTTTACTTATAAACAAAATTCACCTCTGCCACAACTGCCAACATTACTTCTAGATGCAATGGAAAAAATGTAATCTGTTATTCACCATGGACATCGTTCTAGTATAACAGGCAGATCCACAGCAAAAACAGCATCATTGTTTAAGAACTAATTTTATAGTGTTACAGTAGATTATGTTTTTCTACCAGGAAAATCATTTCACAGGGTGAAAAATAATTATTTAGTGTATGTTATTTTTAAAACAATGTTACAAACCTGCCACAGCATGGATTTATTTCTGCATCAGCAATCCCCATACATGCATTTTATTTCAAGGTACCTATTTTATTAAATTAGAAACAGGACATTTAAATGTGGCAGTTTGTAAGACTGATTTTAAAGAGTGTTTTGGCCACCTTTTGCTACTGATCAGATTTCCGCTTCTTTGCCTTTTATATAGCTATAAATTGAAAAAAATAAAATAAAATTCTAGAGTCAAGTGCCAATCAGTTTAGAGAAATTTCCCATGCCCTTGTCAGAGCACTTCACCCTTTCCTTGTTGAAAAGAACTTAATTGACTCCTCCGAAGCAAATCCAGTTGCTATTTTCTTATTTTTTTTACTTTACTTCTTGGGTTCATATGCTAAATCTAAGCCATTACCGTACAATTTCATAATACCTGCTCTTGACACTTAGACAGAATGAGATCACCTGAAATTGTTTTCAGGACATTTTTATTGAAATTATTTCTCTCATTGTTTTGTGTTTTTTTTTACTTCCAGAAGATATAATAACTATCTGCTTGAGGAGAGCAAGAGAAAGATAAGTACATTATTGCTCTCTCTCACCTTTTTTCCTCGAAAAGTGCCCCTGTTCCATTTAGTGCTTGATCTGATTTATATCGGTGGTATAAGTGTCAATAATCTGTCTTAAACTGAACCAAGGTTGGCTGAAAAAAATGAAGGTAATCGAGCACCAGGCTATAAAGTATGGTGTGATACTCAATTTGGCTTCATGACTTTTGTCCCTCTCATTCCTTTTAGCTTCAGTTTAAAACAAAAAAAAAAAAAAAGATCTGTAGCCAATTTAGCCTGCCTCATAAAGCAGGCAGAGTGCGAGTGTTCAAGGAGTTTAGGAAAGGAAGGAATCCTTAGTGAATTTATTAGAGCATTACACAATAAAATAAGAATAACTTTGATAACGTGGTGACTTTCACTGGATGGTATGGCATTGGCAATATACTATTATTAAAAAAATAAGTTGAGAATAATTTTTTTTTTAAAATGTGAAACGTGGTAAGTTTAGATGTCATAAGACTAAATTCTATTCACAAATGTTTTACTAAAAGGAATATTATCGAGGTTTATTGGTACCTAGAGAAGCTCTGCATACTGATTAACAAAAATACTAAAGAATAAACCTTTCGCTGAAATAATCTCTGTTTCTGTACAGATCTAAAAATGAGGATGATAATGGACTTAAGGTTGATTTTCACTCTGTCAATAATATCACCGCTGGCATTTTGATGCTGGCAGTGAAGATGATGTTCCATGTCCTAGAGATATCCATTGGGACCTCATAAATAATGATATGTCACTTTATGGATCACAATAACAATTGTCTGGGCTTCTGATAAACTCTGAAGAAAATTGATTTTCATAACTTTTCATCACAGTTGAGTTACTAAAATTCTTTCTGGGCATCTGGAGAAGAACCTGAAAAATTCAACTTAACCACTTCTTCTGGTGCCTCTGGAGAAGAACCTGAAAAGTTCAACTTAACCATTTCTTCTGGCACCTCTGGAGAAGAATCTGAAAAGTTCAACTTAACCACTTCTTCTGGCCTACTTCTTGTTGATCATGCCCTAAAATATTGACATATAGGTACTAAAGACATGTTATTTACATACCTGGTAAAAGCTATTGGGCATACTGCTTGGAAAAGTTGGATGAGACTGATACCTATACCATATATACAGGTATCTATATATTATCTATATTAATATTTAATGTTATATGTTAATTTTTTTTTTATCACTTAGATTGTAAGCTCTAAAGGGCAGGGACCTCCAACCTCCTGTGTCAACCACAACCTAGCACTTAAAGTGATGTATCCTTGTGATATTTTACTTGTATTGTTCAATGCACTTTTCCTATGTCTCTGTTGTACTTGTATTGCTGAATTGTACAGCACTGCGTAAATTTGTGGTGCTTTATAAATAAAATTATACATACATCTAATTGTGGGTATATAAAATAAACAAGGAATAGAGAGTGCTATAGGAAAAACAAACAAGGAACCATGAAAATCAAGTAACATTTAAGTAATGAAAAAAAAATCTAGATCCATTTATTATTATTTCTACATTATTCTTTTGAGTATTTGAATCTTAATATTTACGTTAAAATGGATTACAACTGGGGGAAGCCCGATCCTTACTACCTATTGGTTTCATGTATGCAGATGTTGACTAATGCATCAGACATTTTCAGTCAATAGTTCATCAGTGGGTGTTAGCAAAATCTGAATAGAATTACTGAAATACACGGTCTTGGCACATCCTGTAATCAATCATCTAGGGAGAAGACCAGACAGGGCCCCAGCAAAACCCAAAGTGCAAGATATGCATCAAAGAAATTCAGTTGCTCACCTTGTATTTTAGGGAAATATTCCCATTTTTATTGCAGAACCTCAAACACACGATGTTTCGGAGTGAGACAACTCCTTCCTTCATCAGGTGCGTGAATAGAATTAAACATTCTTAGTGATGGAAAACATTTATTATACACAACATTTATTTATATCACAGAAGTTACCACTCTTCTGACCTTTTTCTAGCAAAGGACTGTGGATTTGTCTGTATTCTGTAAAGACTTACATGACTTCATTCCGTGTACATTTAAAGCAGTTTCGTCATCACTTCAAGAAATTCCACCACCTTAGAACATTTCCAACCAGCATAAAAAAATAAGCCCTTCTTATTCATACTTTCCCCAACACTCAGGAAGAAAGAGATAGACCACACAGTTGCATCCGCCTTTGTCAAGAAAAATCCCAGAATTCTAAGGCAGAAATTGCATGTTGTAGTCCCACCCTTTTGACAAGCCATTGTGTAATCATCCTGGGGAATATAAAGTACCCCTTTGAGGTTTTTCACACCTGTGGTTTGATAATGTTTAATTCCTAATCAAATGTAACAAATTCCCAGTGATGCTAGGTGGCTTGAATAAATTATTCACTCAAGAAGTTTTATTCTTGCTAGATGAAGCAATCAAACACTGTTGTGAAAATTGTCTTGCTCTTCCATGTTGAGGTGAAATTGTTATCCTAGAACATTCATTCCCAAATGTGTTGTGGTTTAGCTGGGTCATAGGTTGTAAACAAACTTTGTTCTATAAGTTTAAAGGCTTTTTTTTAAATATTTTTTTTCCTGAAAATTATGTTATTTGTATTAAGCTGCATAAATTGTAATTTAAGTAAAAAGCCTTGAAAATTTTATCAAAAGCATTTAAATGAGTCTCTCCCCAGGTCAGTTAATGAGTTGTTGTGAGTTGGCCTTTTTACTGGAGAGCACCTCCTGCAGACTAATATAGTTAACCATGTTTTTCATCAAAGGAAATGCTCATTAGTAGAGCTTTCAGAAACTGATTTGATTATAGTTTCACTTGTTAAAGTGAAATATTTTGAGCTCATTAGGATGATTATGATTCAAGGTTATCGTTTGAAGCTACTCCTGTCAATATAAGATAAATGGGCCCTCGTCTTTTTTTCCCCCTTTTCCTTACGTTTGTGCTTTTTAAATTCTTTTACTCTATAAAAGTTCCAGAGCCGTAATTATTATTTTTTTTTTTCATTTCTCTTCTACAAAGCTCCTAATAAAAAAAAAAAAAAAAGAACAAACGATTTTTTGGCTACCAAAAAGTCATTGAAGAACTATTAGAAGGAGTAAGAGGCTATCACGTTTTAGAGGAATCAGAAGAAATCCTTGAAATGTTGGTATGTTTGAAATTAGGCTATTTTCTCCTTGACCTTTTCGAAAGTTTGAACGTCAGTTTTATCCATACATCTCCGCGTATTGTTTAATCTAACGTGAGCTTTACATTATCCCCCCCAAAAATTACTAATGACTTTTCCAGAACTCGTTTTCTTAGAAGCCACAAAAAATAAAAGCGCCTTCATTTCAGAACATGAAAATGAAATGATTATTTTATGAATCTGTAGCACGTTAAACTACGCTTTGGAAAAATGACTTCTCAAAGACAAAAGCCATGACTAACAGATATAACTAACAGATAACTAATTAGATAAAACTTGGATATAGAATGAGATTTCACTTTTATTTTGTATAGGACCATGTGACTTGGGTATCGTACAGAGTATTTAAGATATGTTTAACCTTGCGTTTTGATGTAAAATCGGTACATAATATTTACGCTAATGCATAAATAATGTTCTCTTTCAATAACTACATTAATAATGGATCCGTTTTTGATGAAATACTATTAAATTTTCAATCGCAGCCATTTCACATCTACAATTTTAATTAAGTAGCATCTCTAAAATCATAAAAGCCACAACCATTGTAATGTTTTCTTATGTTACACTTTCTGTAAGTGAATTATTGAAAGTGCACCAGTCACCTCACAACTCTAATACTAATTTAGGTTCTACTAATGAAATGAATGTTTTGTAAATATAAATGTATTTTTAAAAAAATGTACCTTTATTCAGCGTTTCTCTCTGTCTTCTTCTCGATATTGGAAAAACATCAAAATCTGAAAAAAAGCACAATAGTGCCTTAACAAATAAACATAAAGTGAAGACACGTGCAGGAACACACTGGTAGTGGGAACACTCACCAGATAAAAGATTTCATGTAGACATATAATAATCAATCCTTAGGAGTTCGCAAGGTGAATACACAGCACAGGTATACAAATGGCTCCAGAACACAGAAGCACTCAGAAATATTTAGGTCAATTCAAAAGCATCCAAACCATTGAATGGGTATCACCATATTAAGATAAAACACAGAGAAATACCAACATGGCATAGAAAATCAATTTTAATTGGAAATAAACGCTAAAAATATCATCACAAATTTAGTGGTATAATTAGCACTTTGTATGAAACAATCGGTATAAAATCTCAACGCGTTTCACTGCGTATGTCGGCAGCTGCAATGATGGTGGAATTTCAAGATTTCCTTCATTTTTTTCACCATACATCACGTTTATATTGTTATAATCTATTTTTATGTTTTTCCAATATTGATGAGGATTGTGAATTCCCTTCTTTCACACAAAAAAAAAGCTGCACATTACTGCACTGACAGTTTGGACTGATTTATTATTGTTTTTGATTGGTTTTAGCACTGACCCTTTCTGTCAATTCTTATTGATTCTTTTGTTGATATTCCCTGTCAGTCTGCCTTTTCTCTCTTGAGTTTGGGTGGGCGGGGCTAAATGATGATTGACATTATAGCTCCTCCTATCAGATCCCTTAAATCACAATCTAGCAGGTATCTGACTGGAGGAGCTATAATGTCAATCATTATTTATCCCCGCCCAACCAAACTCAAGAAAGAGAAATCAGGCTGACAGGGAAGATGACTGAGAGAAACTCTGTATAAAGGTACATTTTTTTAATACATATATATTTACAAAAATATTTATTTCATTAGTACAACCTAAATTAGTATTAGTTTTTAGGTGACAGGTGCACTTTAAGCAGTTTTATATATATATATATACTGTATATATATATATATATATATATATATATATATATATATAATGAGTACTAAGATCCTTGGTGATACCTTTTTTATTGGATTAACAGTCAGTTTAACTAACTTAATCTTTTTGCATCTTTGGACTAACACCACCACTTTACTACTAAGTGTAAATTTATGGTTTGTCACCCTTGAGGATCATACAGACAACACTCTTTAATTATTTCACAGTAAGAGGGATAATTGCTACGACCATCTCACCCACATGGATTCGTTTCTGTCCTGTTTCTGTGATAATTTTCATTTACCTGTACTTTTTGATTCCACTAATTTATAAAGATTCGATCCAAATGTTTCCCCATCGAAAAATTGATAACAATAAATATCAACCAACACTATGTAGTTTTTTTTTATTAGAGTTCCTTCCATTACAGATCAATATTGACATACTTTTTTGAAATCTTTTTCAACTGGTTAAATGATAGGGCCAACTCCATAGGGAATAATGGATTAACTCCAACCTGAGGCACAGGAACATTTTTGGGTGATAAAATGTACTTTCAACAGCTCAGTAAATAGGCAAAAACAGTGACATCAAAAAAAATAACTGTTTCTCCCGCATTAACTAGTTGAAATACTATTCGTCTTTAGTAACCCTCTTAGCGTAATAAATCAATTTACCAGTATTTTGGTCCCATTTCAGAAAATTATATAAGATAAATAGTGCTTATGGGCACAACAACTCTGCAAAACAATATTTAGTTTATTCAAAATGGAACCCTCCATGTTTGGTTTACAAGTGGGACCTCTATCAACACAATTCTCAAATAATCACAACTGCCTGGTAACACTAATGTGTCTTTATACTTGTAAGGTGATTGTGGTTATTTGCTTGATTGTGGTTCCACTTATGAACCGAAATGTTGAGGTTTTCTATCTGAATAAGCAAAATATCTTTTTGCAGAATCCTTTCTGCTGTATTTTATTTTACACGTTCACTATTTTTTATGACACATTCACTATTTTTCTTTAGAATTATAACATATATTTGAAGGATTTCAATTCTACAATTTCATTTTCCAGTAAGTAAAAATTGACATAATGAAACCTGTTTATGAGCTTACATATATTCTTGACATGTCAAAATTCATTTATTTGACTGTCATTTAGCTTTTGTACCTTGTGGTTACTGGAATTGAATGTATATTTATGTATTGCAATAATTAAATTTAATTTATTCTGTACAATTATATTAACATATATATACTGTATATATATATATATATATATATATATATATATTTCTTATAGGTATGAAAATTGTATAATAGATTTAGTTGTATGTAGATTCTGTTATGTATTCCTTCAATGAATGTTTCTTGCAAATTTCTGTGTTGCAAAAAATTCCTTTTGTAATTTGTTCTGTATAATTATATTACCTTATTTATATTAAATTAAAAGTGTATGAGAGATCCAGTGCTATGTGCATCTAGTTATGGATTCCTTCTATAATTCACTACTGATAAACATGTTGATAAACTTCATAAAGGGAATTCATTCAGTGAATTGTTATAAAAGCATTCTTACTGAATATATAATATTGTTTAACATTTTGCGTATCATATTCAATTGTGGAAGGAATTAAAATAAGTAAGAATAATGTAGATGGTACTATTGAACATTTACTGTAAACAAGCCCTGGTAAAACGTGAATCACAGGAGAAAGTTTAGAAAGAGTCAAATCTTTAGTTTTCCTATTTTTTGATTTGTTTTATTTTTTCATTTATTTTTGAAAAGATTAGAAGGAAAAATATTTCCATCCCCATATAATATTGTTATATTTCCTATAATATTGCTTCATTTCAATACAATTTATCACCTTTCGATGGTATTATTTCCACCACAGAAATATCCTATAGAAGATAACGGTTTATAAGCAGGTCAAGAATACAAAACAGTTTCATTTTTTTTAATCTTTATTGAACAAAATATAAGTTTTAACAACATCAGCAAGAAATATACAAAAACAGGAAGTGGAAGACTTACATTTTCAAAAAGCAATAACATGTACAGGGTAAAAGAGTTTAGAAGGTGGATGTCTTTGACATGAATTAAGTCGAAGGAGTTAAGTTCTGGGAATATTTAGGCATCTCATTTGTCTGAAGTAAAAGTAAATCTATTCTGTTCTGAGCACTTCTTGCAGCTTATCTTGGAACTCAAGTAATGTAGGATGATGACAGGACTTCCATTTGAAAAAAAAACGAGGTGTTGCATTGCAGAAATAAACATGACTAATGGGTCCGTTCTTTGGTTTTAGATAAAAGTTTATTCTGGAAGGCCCATGGGCTAAGTGAAAACTTTAAGGAAAAGCATTTACAGGTAACATTAAGTGTCCAGATGAACATACTGCTTCTAACATTAGGGAGAAATAATAGGAAATCAAAAGTGTGTTAGGAGTTTTACTTACTTGTCTCCTTCGTCCAGCACTGGTCTCCTTGCAGGGCTGCGCGCACCGCCTCTCTTCCCCAGCACTCGTGTTACGTGTGCACACTGACTGCATATCTTACACTACACGCTTATGATGTGGCTCAGCACGGTCACATGACAGGCTCCCTTAGTAAATAAAGGAGCCTGTCAGTAGCACTAGTGCCTGAATATAAAACTCCATAGGCGTTCCTGGGTGGGTTTTTTGTTTATTTTTTGTATTCTGTTCATTTTTATATGCGTTTAGTTATTATCTGATTAAAGTTCCTGGCCTTGGCCTATCCAAGGTTATAGTTTGGCTGCTGCCTGTTCTGACCTTGCTTTGGTACCCTGACTTCGACTCTTTAATGCCAGCCCTGTCTGTTTACTGACAACGCTTTTTCTTATCGCTCCTGTACTTTGCTCTAGGACTACAGCCCTAAGGGCCTTGACCTGGGTTTCCTTCCGCAGCTAAGTCCTAACCTCCTTGCGGAGGCTCTGGGTGAATACCGGGGTCACTTTAAACTCAGCTCCTTAGGATCTGTACTAAACCCAAGTTTGTCCAATGACCAGCTGCTTCCTTCTTCTCCTAATTTGCTACCAGTCACAAGCCTGATAAATTGAAACTTTTTACGTGAATTGTAACAATAAAAATACATTTATTTTTGATATATGCAAGTTGCAATCATTTTTAAATTGTCCCAAGTGGATTGTCACTGCACTGTATGGGTGATTGAAGGACGTTTCCATTAATGCTCCCGCTTGGACAGGTAGTAATTATTACTCAAGGATAAAGACGAAAGTTCAAGCACCAAATTTAAATACATTTGTTAAATCAAGCCCAAGTGTTTATATCCTTTACACATTCCTTCAAATGTCATAAAACACCATTGCTGGATGGTCAAGAGGAAGTAATAACATTTTAAACTGGAAATCATTCAATAAACAGAAAAACTGGGAAAATTGAAATTTTGCTGCAGTTTTTGTCCCTTTGTGGGATTCAGTGTCGCATTGCATTTAGTGTTATTGAAATCAGGGTAGGGTATTGTTCAATGGGAGGGAGTCCACAGTATCCCCATTCCCTTATTCCTAATATTTACAATATTATATGCAGGGGTCCAATGAACCCTAGGGAGGGAAATGGGGGAATTTGGAAGCACCTCGCTTCTCTTACCGTATTGTTCATTAGGGTAGGGAGGGATATTAATATGCAGAGGTCAGTAGAACCACAAAACACCTAACCTTGTACACTGGTGAAGGACATGAATTTTAAGGAGGTCTTCATATAATCCCTTTCCTTCTCCCTACAAAATTGTCCATTTGGGTAAAAAGAAATGTCAAATTTATGTAGCCAGACACAGGTACTTTGGAATCCAAATCATTTAACCAAACCCCCCTAAAGCATGTATGAATAACATAGGGATGTTACTGTCTTTCCTTGTACAGATAAACTGTGGCCCTGTGGATGTTACTGTCTTTCCTTGTACAGAAAAACTGTGGCCCTGTGGATGTTACTGTCTTTCCTTGTACAGATAAACTGTGGCCCTGTGGATGTTACTGTGGATGCCCTGTAACGTGGTTTGCGGGGCCTTGAATATGAAGCTTTGCATCAGTTGCTGTGAGGCTTTCCTAAATCAGATTGTGTAAAGGAGTGTTGCTGAAATCTTTCCTCATGCTCATAATCCCCATCTGGGAATTGCACACCACCTGTACGTTCAGGGAGTGAGAATGTTTCCTATTTCTGTATTGCTCCTCCCTGTGGGCAGGGGGTGGGAGGGGAATATGAGTGAAGTCTATGATCCCCAGAAAATATGGAAATTGGCCAATTTTATTTAAAATCCGATTTGAGTTGTTGCTGCTCTTCCCTGGTAGATGGGAAGGAAATGAGCCTCTGAGAGTGTTTCAGGAATGCTCACAGCACTTGAGTACGGCTTCGTGAGACGTTTGGCTGACTCATTCCAATGATGTGAATAGCTGGAAAGAAGCATTGCCCTGAAAGTGTAAAACAGCTAGTAATTTACCCATTCTGGGCAATGCCCTACTGTGAGCCATGCGGAGTTCCAGAACTTGCTTCACAAAAAAGTATAGATCTAGAACCACCACAGGGCTGAGTTGGAACATCCTCATGACATTATCATTAGACAGCCCGTCCAAAGAAGTCAAGCGACTTCAGGAAGACTATGAGAGTCTGATACAGGCAGTAGCGGAGGTGAAGGAGCACCCACCACAGCTGGTGTTTTCCTGGGACTCTTCCACATCTGCCAAAAGGAGCCACAGCACACCTAGTGGTGCCAAATGAGAAGTTGCCCATATTGGTTATTGTGAGGTAGGGTGTAAGGTGTGATTTTTTTGTGTATTGTTCAGTTCAACCCCAATGTTCACAATGTAGGTAATTTTTGAGTTTTTTGTCATATCGTAAATTATCGATATAATGATAAAATCCATTTCAACATCAAAAAGTAACCAACTCTTCCAAAGTAGCCAGGGTAACTCCATAGGAAATAACGGTTAACACCAGGTTGAGGCAAACGAAGACTTTTTGGTCAATAAATTTCTCTAGATAGGGTCTGTCAAATTGTAATAAATTGAAAGGTATCTAAAATTGCAGTGTAATCAAATTATTTTGCTGGAAAAATGCTTTTCGATTTCGATCTTTTCCAACGGTATCAATATTTTTCTCATCTAATTTTTTTGACATTGCGAAAAAAAAAGCTTCATAAATTGTTGAAAACGATAAAATACCCACTTTTTCCTTATCAATAACGAGTCAAGAATCTTCAATTTTTATAAATATCCCCTTTATATTATCAATATTTCTGCAGAATCCTAAAATATGTGAATCACTCTACTATGAAAATCTGTCAAATGACAAAATAATTGTTTGAGAAATAATAGATCCATATAACATTTTACTATGATCTATGATCCTACATTGTGGTTGACATTTTGTGAAATAATGACTTTATCTTTAGTTTTCACTATTAAGAGTAGAGACATAAAAGACACCACTTTACTAGTACTAAGGTACTATACCTTAGTGAGAAGAGTTTTTCCCCAGTAGTTGTTTCATGTGATGCAGAATGATTGAGTAGGCAGCACTGATAAACTCCCACACCATAAAATGTGTGTGTGACTTGTACTGGCCAGTTTTCCATGAAAAAGGTTCCCTCCCCCTGACATTTTTTGCCCTACTTACTACTCAGCACATGTGCATAAGTCATCTTTCCCTCTGTAATCTCCTGCATTCCAACTTAATTTATGTGGCTAAAAGGTCAGCACACTGCTTAACCAATAGCAGTCAGGCAGCTTTTTCTTCTCATGTTGCCTCACTTACAGAACAGAAAGAAGAGGGGGAGGAGGGAGGAAAATGTCAGCTCTCAGGAAAACTAATAAAGGGAACAAACGGAAAGTATTATTTCTTCTTTTAACTATTTGTGTCAGCAATTGGCTTAGTATAAAGGAGTTTTATATGTATGTGTGCAGTTATATCAGCACTATAGTGACCCTTTAATTTGGTCTGCAGGGTGCAAGAAGGGGCACTACTGTGGGAGGATGTTTATTTTGATACTGCAGAAAATTCCTTAGGAATGTAAGGTACAGGGGGTTGAGGGAAATGTTGCGCAGTGGTGCCCAGTATATAATTCATAAATTCTCCAGCAAATACATGTAGTGTAGTGTGAGTGTGCCATATTGTACTTTAAAGTTTGATAAGGAGCGACGGGAGTTTATCTATAATTATTGTTCAGGGGAATACAAACCAATGATTGGGATATAGACCGGATGTCTTGCTGTATATTTGTATCAATATCGTATATCGATATCAATATCAAACCATTTCCCTTAACCTAATCAAGGATATCAAGTCCAACCTTTGGGAAAATAACTGTGTTTAGAGAAAACGAATTTGTTTACCGCATTAGGTCATTGTAATTTAAATAATATATATTTAATATTCATGTATCTATATATATATTTTTTTTTTCTTGACAAGTCTTGATAAAATCCCATCTGCGGACTTAAACATTGTAAAAATAAAGACTTTTTTCTAACTTCTTTCAAGGAATCGTTGTGTGTATTATTACATATATAAGGTAGGACAGAACAGTCATGTTAGTCCGCAGATTCAAAAAAATGTGTATTGCAATACTTGGCGACATCTTTTTTATTGGACTAACAGTCAGTTTAGAGACAAGTGGGGGTTATTCACTAAGGTGTGAATTCGACTGTCGAATTCTCAAACAGCGGATTCCCTTATCAAATCAGTGACAATTTCCCCTTTGTAAAGTCGCAACAATTTTTTAATGTTAAGATTGGGACAATTTTTCCATAATAAAGTCGCGACTGCAACAATATTCTCATTATAAAGGCGCGACCATCTTATTCTCTGGAGGTGAGTTACAAAGCCATAAAAACAGGCAAAAAGACATTATACTAAACTAAGGGGGGAATTCACGATACTCTGAAGTGATGTGCGGAGTGTTCGCCTCACTTCGGACTGACTGAGATGCGCTCGCTGATGTCCTGTATGCGGGCATCAGCGAGCACATTAAAGGGATTAAAGTCTCT
>WMED01015577.1:0-13599 GCA_019650415.1 Pipa parva | reverse complement strand
TTAGGTTTACTAATTCAGAAAGAGTGCTTAGTTTCCAACTTTAATGATATTCCCTCAGCATATCACTTTGGTTGCTTAGAAACCGGATTTTAGCTAGGCCTCTCATTTGATTCCCACACACCAGATCCTGAAAAGCACTTTTTGTTTTCTCCTGCAGCTTTTGATTCTCCCTCTTCTGAAACCCTTCCCCCTGTGGTGTCAATATGGGTGGGCAAAGCTCTGGCAAAAGAAGGCCAGGGGTGAAGGGCAGCCTGTGGCTAGTGGTCACACATCAAGGCCTGAAAACAAAGCCTCTGGGATCCTCTACTGACAAACACAAATTCTCTTCAGAGAAAGCAAATTTGATTTTCTCATCCCTTTCATGGCATAATTTTGCTATTTTTTTCAATTGATATATTTTTTATTCTGTTGAACATACTATCAGTGCTTAAGAAATATTGTAAACATATTAATTTTCTCTCATTGACATGGCTTTTTTTTTCTTTTGCTAATAAAATGTCAAGGAAATGAAGATAAAAAGAAAGGAAACAAAACAAAATGGCTTAGAAAAAAAACTTGAATAAAACTGAAAAATGTATTTTCTTTTACGGAAATCTAGTTTACAGAAACGTCTTTCAGCTGACTTTAATTTTCCTGATACTTATTGTATAATGTTATGTCTTCACTTTTATATTTATTGTTACTGCTTATTCTGTCTTTAGTTAACTTATTACATATCACTCAGCCCCTCCCAAAAAAAAAAAAAAATCTAAATAAAATGAGTTTCCTTTGTCAAATTTCAGGTATTAAATCCATTAGACATTTACTAAAAAGAAAGCTTCAGTTCAGTTAAAATGCATTTTACTGTGAAAAATTTGATGGCCAGAAAAAAATGGCCAATTGCACTTCTAAAGTACTGATTTGTTCAGGGTGCTTGTAAGCTGAGAATGCAACTAAAACAGTGAATTTTCTGTAAAAATTAATAAAAATGGAAATTTTCTTTTTTTAGTTCACACAACTGAAACAATCAGTGCTGCATTTGTTTTCATTGCTGCTTTGGTTTTAGCAGGTAGCTCGTTTATTTAAAAAGCCGTAGCGCCTGTGAAAACGATTACCAAGGTATACTGTAAGTGGCTGATGCAGAAATGTATCATGGGTAACAAGAATGACAATGAATGGTTTGGAAATGACAATAATGACTTTTATAAAACATGCAGAGTGGGCAATAGTGTTTTGGAAGCAAAATTGAAGCAGAATTCTAGTCAAATAACTGTTGCTTTGCTGTTTTAGTGATGATTGAGATTTTTGAGATTGTGTGATAAAAGACCTGTGGAATTCATTTTACTGGGTTCTTGTACAAAGCAATTACATAAACGTATCTCTCAATGTGGGGGGAATTCACCAAAGTGCGAAGTGAGGTCCGGATCCTTCGCCTCACTTCGCACATGGTGTTATGCGCTCGCTGATGTCCTGCACGCGGACATCAGCAAACGCTTTAAAGGGATTCCAGTATCGGCGAAGTGACTCTTTTGGTCTCTCCGAGACTGGAATCCCTTTAAAGCGTTCGCTGATGTCCGCGTGCAGGACATCAGCGAGCGCATAACACCATGTGCGAAGTGAGCCGAAGGATCCGCACCTCACTTTGCACTTTGGTGAATTCCCCTATATGTTTCATTTTATGTTGCAGAACAATTCATTTTTAAAGTCTTTGTTATTTATAAAAGTTGAAAAACTTTGTGTCCAGTAAATGCTGGAGAAAAAAAAAAAAATCAATTTCCCCTTTTTTTTCTATATAAAAACCTACTTAAAAAGAGTTTTATTGCCCAAAATTGTTTGCCTGCCCCAGGCTGGTATAAACCATTATTCCCTTTGGAGTCGGTCCTGTCACTTAGTTACAGTCAAAAAATAAATTTTTGTAGAAAAAGAATATCAATCTATAATAGAAGGTGAACATGATTGAAAACACTGCAAAATGTGCCCCTTTCAAATGATTAATATTTATCGCTAACAATTTTTTAATATATAAATCAGTGGAATCAAACTGTACGGTGAAATGAAAATGAACGTCAAAACACCGCAAAACAAATTGAGATGGCTGAAATGACGTTTTCAATTCTTTATAAAGTTTATTTTAAAAGAAACTATATTAGAATTACCTATATTCAAACTAAAGGAAAATAAATCTGATGTTAACAATACCACTAGTGGATAAAAGGACACACTAAACTTGAAAAAAAAAATGCCTACACAGGAAAACAAGGAATAATCTAGAAACTGAAAAAAGAAAACGAAAAGAAAAAAACCTTGTTCATATACAAAACCAGCCAAAATTAGAACTGATACGATAGGAACTGGTTTTTCTCTTTGATAAATATAGTCCTTATAGTGTCAGGATCCACACAAATTTCTCTGATTTATAGACTGTGCTTAAACGTGCTACAGTGCTGTAAGCGAAAGTCGCATTTATTTACACTGTGCACTGAAGCAGCTTGTTTGGCTAGTACTACAGTACTTCGGAATTCTGCCAAGAACACTGTGCCCTTTGTGAGGTGAATCCCATTGTTTTGTTTACATGTAAGACATATTAAATAATCCTCCTGTTATCAAAGCATAAGCTACCGAATAGAATCATGTCAAAAGTATGACTAGCAGTTACCCTTTATCTTATTCCAGCCTTTTAGGAAGGGTTGTGCAAATTGTGACCTTTTTGTTGAACTACAGTTCCCAGCATACCCTAACAAAAAAAAAAAACATTTTTTGATTTTCAGTTAATGCTAAATTTTCAGACAAAAACTAAACAAACAAACAAACAAAAAAAAAAAAACAGTAAAACATTTGACAAAGAAACAATGTGCTGCAGAAGGAATAAAACTAGTCCAGAATGATGTCTGTTATTGTCATATACATATTTTGGGGGATATTAATGAAAGAGTTAAACAGGCTAAAAAATGAAAAATTATGGATTTTTTTTTAGTATTTCACCAATGTAAATAAAAACTTTTGATGCTGCCTGCTTTTCCCCCACTGTTACGTTTTTATTTAAATTTGTTTGTATTTACCGGGGGGGGGTTTTCTGTCACATTTTTTATTTTTGTGTTTTTAAGAAATCTAGAATTTGGAAAGAAAATATGGCTGAAACAAATAAATAAATAAAAAATCATTGTAAATTTTCAGGCTAACCCTCACTGATATCGCTCTACTGTGCAAAACTACACTTGAGGAAAGATAGCTGAAACAGAGATCAATGGGAAGAGCTGCAATAAATAAAGCCAATTAACAAATAAAATGAATAATAAATCAATGTGTTTAACATTTATGGTAGTTGTTTAACTTCTTTCCTACTGTACCTACTTCTTAAATCTTTACTGAACTACAACTGAAAAGAGATAACCTCCCCCACCTCCAGCTTTAGGCGCAGGCATTTTTGCACTGCACTTGTCGATGCATGCACAAAAGGAGCCTCATGATAGCCCTCTGCTCTGTCTACCAGGTGGTGTCTGAGTTTACCCTTTAGAAATCCCATATGATCCATTTGCATTGCAGCTGCTTACTTAGACATTTTTCAACTTTGTGGTTCTCCAGCTGTTGCTGAACTACAACTCCAAGCTGTCACAGGAATATTGTAAGTAGTGGTCCATCAACAGTTGTTCAGCTGCAGGCTGAAGATCACTGGCTTATTTGAAGACAAATGTGGCCAAAGGATTTGGAGATGAAGACCTGTGAAATAAAAGGCAATGCACTGCCTCCCAGCATCCATACCCACTAAACAGCTTTTAAATGCTTGTGGGCCTTATTTACTTAAGTATGAATAGTCACATATACCTATGAATTCACATTTCATAGCCATTTCCCCATGTTCTATTATTGAACAATCTCTAAGTGGGCGGTTGATGGCAGGGCTCTGGTGTGGAAGAAGGCAACTATTTCTTCAAAAATGACAATGACAGCTGTGACTAAATTTGTCTGCAACTAAACATGAACCAGGGACAAGGTGACATAGAAACAGATGCATTATTCACTTATATACAGTTAGTGGGATATGGTGAGGATGATGTCACTGCTCTTCACTAGAGGAATTCACATCAGTCCACATGACTTCACATCCTACTTCTATCTGACTGACTTTGCCTCATAACGCATGTGACTGCATCTCTAGCGGTCCGCTTGTTTGATAAATCTAACCGCAGATTTATAAAGGAGAAGAAGTAAATTTGTAACTATTTTGGTAATGCAATTTGAATTGTAGCAAAGTGAATTCAACAGGTAAATTGAGGCTTTAGATATTTTGTGGCACTTTTGACAAATTTTGGTATGATTTGCAATTGGATTTTGTGATGTACACCTTTCCACAAGCAGTAATTAGCTAAACTGGATTAAAAAAAAAATACTTTCCAGTTTATGTAAACAGTCTAGGTTGAAAACATTTTAAAACAGAGACATATATTATGGGGGATAGTTATAAAGCAGCTCAAACTCTATTTTGACTTTTTTCAAATCTTTTCAAGTATACCAATGCATTCACAGCAAGATAAACTAACCTGTTCCACCTGACACAATATCTTACCCTAGAGGGAAATGTGCAGCTCTTTTAGGAAATTCTCTCTCAGGTAGGATTTAAAGGAAAAATAAAAGCTTGTCCAGTCCAGGGGTGATTCTTAAGGGAGTGAGGACATACTGTACATACTGATCACTCCAATGCCCCAATGCTTCCCCTGTTCTCTGTAAATTGCCAATCTATTTTATAGGGTAGGGGGAGAATCTTTGGTTAGAGGTGGAAGTTTAAATTTTATTTATGAATCCCCCATCCCAGGTTAAGTGAGATGGTGGGGGCTCCAAGGTAGGAACTCTATTATTTTATGAACCCGAAATACATAGTGAACATGGGATTTGAAACCAAGGAAGAGGTTTAGTGATTAACGCCTTTCAGGGTAGTGACCCCTGCGTCAGCCCCAGCTAAGGGTTGGAGGTCAGTATTGACCCCCTAACTTTACTTTTCCCTCCTACCCCACTGTGAGCCAGCACCTATGCTCCCATCTTTCTAGCACTAGGTGGGGGAAGGAGGTCCAATGAACTCCCACATTTTTTTCAATCATTATCCTGTACTCCAGCATTACCCAACCTTTGCTGGATCAGTGATTGGTTTTAGTTCCTCGGTCCAGAAAAGGTTTGACGAGCTGGTGGGAGGGTAGGCGGGGCAATACATGTTGTCAGCATTATCATCATGCAGCCAGGTGCCAAGGAGCCCACCTACTGGCAGTAGTCTGTGGCCTGGTATTTGGTGACCCCGCTCTACTCCCACATAGACATTAGGTTGGGGAGATGGTACTGATATCACCACCCCTCCAATTTGCACAGGGGGAACAGTATGGGGCTCAATGGACACCTGAATTGGTTTTAGTTATTTCTCCTTACTACACTTGATGTTTAGGATAGGATACTTTGTTGCTGGTTCTGGTTGTTTGAATACTTTGTTTCTGGTTCTGGTTATTTGGAAAATTTTTTGCAGATTTTGGTTGTTTGGATACTGTTGCTGATTTTGGTTATTTGAATACTTTGTTGTTGGTTCCAGTTGTTTAGAAACTCTGTTGCTGGTTCTGGTTGTTTGGATACTTTGTTGCTGATTCTGGTGGTTTGGATACTTTGTTGCTGGTTCAAAGGTGATGATGTAACAGACTACATGGAAGAGGTACAAAACCTGATATCCTGGTGTGACTCCAATAAGCTCTCACTAAACGCCAAAAAAAAACAAAAACAAAGAAATGATCATAGACTTTAGGAAAAGGAGTAACAAACTCAAGTGCCCACCAGTCCTAGTCAACAATGTTGAGGTGGACAGAGTGGACAGCTTTAAATTCTTAGGCGTCCACTTGTCTAACAATCTAATGTGGTCCCTCCATTCTGCGAAGTCTGTACGAAATACTCAGCAACGGCTTTACTTTCAGAGGTGTCTAAGGAGAGCAGGAGTCTGCTCTAGGAAACTTGTTGAATTTTACAGGTGCTCCATCAAAAGTATCCTTACGTACTGTATCACGGCCTGGTTTGACAATTGTTGTGCTTTTGACCGCCTGGCCCTCCAGAGGGTTGTCAACAGGGCACAATGAATTACTGGAATTCAGTTGACACCCAGTGAAAGAATCTTCCAAAGCCACTGCCTGTCCAGAGCTCATAATATCATCAATGATGCCTACCCCCCAAATCACAACCTATACTCCCTACTCCCTTCTGGCAAGCGGTATAGATGCCTAAATTCAAAGACAAACAGACTCGGAAAAAGCTTTTTCCCAGATGTCATTGTCAAACTGAATCTTCTCCCTGTTTCACCCATAGACCCCCCCCCCCCCCCCCCTCCCTTCCATGCTACAAAACCTTGCCTGTGCCCTGCTATACAGGTTTGACTGCACTGCACTGTTATCATATTTATTGACTGCACTGTTTTTGTTACTACTTATTTATAGTATTTATCCAATTTATATTATTTAACTCATCATTTATCTCAATATCATATGTATCCTGTAATATATATTCTTTTTAGACAAGCGTTAATTTTGCTGGTATGTGCACTGAAAATAATACAAAATTGACCCAATTTTAAAAAATTGAAGTAACCTGCCACACCTAATATTCTAGCATTGACCAAATGTAAATTAATCCATTAATTAATTAATGGAATCCAAAAAAAAAAAAACACATTACACTAATGACAGTGCAGGTTTACTTTTTTCAGTGCAAATATCTGTCTGTCTGTCTGGTAGATAATCATTTTCTACTCCAGGTAGATAATCATTTTGCATGGATTTGTCTATAATAAAACAGTTTAGAAAGTTCAGTAAATAATGATAGGGAGAAGAACTCAGTGGGTTAATAGTCGGGCCAAAATTGTACAATATCTAAATGCTGCAGCAGTAAAAAGCTATAAAGAATTAAGTGAAATTGTGGAAATGGCAATAAATTAATGGATTTTACCACTTATTAACCATTCCTCCCTTCCGCAATATCCCCAATGAAATTGTTCAGTGAGAAATGGTGCTGCTGTTTTCCAACATACCAATCCACTGATGTCAGCATTGGAAATGAGCTTGCTCAGGAGTGCCCAGATTAACTGTGTTCTAACCCCCTTTTCACTCCAATGAACTCAGCTATTGACACACTGAAATTCACAATTTCAAATTAATTAAAGCTGCTTTGTTTCTTCAAATCATTCCATCTATCTGTTGCTATGTTTTTATTTTTTTATCAATTTTTTTAAACATGACATGACAAAAATGTATAAATATTTCTTTAAGAATACAGTAAAGCTGCACTAAATGTGTAATTTAGGTAATATTCCCTTTGCCATTTAAAATACACCCTGTTATACATATTGCATTTAGAAGATAAGTTAATGTGCTGACTGCAACTTGCCCACTGGAATAATAAAATGTACCCCCACCTTATATGCGTCAGATTCAGAGAAATAATTATTTCCATATAGAATGTTTCAAATGGTTCCTTTTAAAAATATTATGTATTGTAAAGGGCAGGTTATGGATGGAGTTCACTTTTGTCCCTACATGATTAATAACTTGTGGCTAATGCTAAAAACTGTGATTTATGTAAAATGAGGTTTCTTTTCTTCTGCAATGAAAGGCTTATGCTTTGCTGTCATCTAGTGGTCTTTGTTGGTTAGGATTTTAGAATACTTTTGTTTGAATGTATGTTCCTGGTGTCCATTTCACTGCAGAGTGAGGTAAAATTGGTTTGAATGTAAGTGACCTGCTTTTGGATGAAATCCTGTGATTTGAGTAATTTCTCACAGTATTTAACTATTTTTGAGGAGGCAATATCAAAGCAGACTATCTTGAGAGGTTCCCCTTTCAGATGCTATGATCATTCCAATGTGTGGTTATAGCCAAAATCAATTATGCCATTGTAACCTTATTTGCAATGGTTTTAATTTTTCATCTGTAAGTCGATTCCCTTATATATGTCTGTTCAAACAGCTGGTCCACTTTGGTGTACTCATTTGGGATATTTACTTGTTGAAACTTCATATCACAAAAGGGTTGAAAACTTCTGTTATTGCATAATGCAGATTTCCTGGATCTCCCTTTGCTGGAGACATTGTATCCTCATATACAGCCAAATCTTATAGACCATCCACAACACCACTCCGGCACTCGCTGATAAAAGGAAGTCTATATTATCTTATATATCACAGAACAGGACGTTACACAGACACCAATCTGATGCAGAAGCTGGCACTTTAAAGTTGAATTAGTTTTTTATACACCTCCCGTCACTCTTTTTTATTATTATTATTATTTATTCATGCTTATATAGCGCTACTATTTTACGCAGCGCTTTACAGAGATTCATCATTCACTTCAGTCCCTGCCCCATGGAGCTTACAATCTAGTTTCCTATTTTGTCACACACACACACACTGATGTATGTTTTTTGGATTGTGGGAGGAAACCGGGATAATGGGTATGGTAAGGGGAGTCAGAATTGACCCCCTCATTATCTAAAGTTGTTCCCTCATACCCCACTGTGTGATCAAAGTAGAGTGAATTGGAAGGGGAGTTGATGGATCCTTTCACTGGCAGAGATCTCTCAACACAGCTCAAGCTCATCCATGCTCATTGATTCACATAGGGATCAAGAGCTGGTCTGTATGGTCTGATCCAACAGAAGAGCCACTTGTATACAACATGTATTAGTAAGAAGGTGAATGCTGCCTAAGATACAAAAGTGCCAGAAGAGTGCATCATACCTTGTTGCATTTGTATAGCCACAATCCAGTGTGTATGCACTTGCTTACACCTGTCAACTGACAAAGGGCCTACAATGGACATGGGAGCATCACAACTGGGCCATGAAACATTTTCTTTTACTCCATATGGATGTCTGGTTTGTCTTATTCCCTTAGTTCCCTATCTCTTTCTCACTTACCTAGGAAAGGGATGACACCAGGAAGCACTATGGGAAAAACACCCAAAAAGCACCCAAACCAGTAAATGTTGAGTACATAAGGTAGGTTATGTACTGTCCTGAGAACTTCCCCTGACCCAGGCCAAAACATTGACAGTGTCATTTATGTCATTTCATTTTTTACTAAGGTGTGTTTTTAATACACCAATGAAGACAAGACCCAGAAGTGCTTGTGCATTGCTTTTTTATTACCGGTATATCATGCATTTGTCTTATTCATCTGGACATGTTACCTGTTTTAGTGGTGGTGCTGATTATTTTTGTATATATATATATATATATATATATATATATATATATATATATATATACTGTATATATATATATATATATATATATATATATATATATATATATAGACTATATTTATTGACTAAAGGGTGAATTCACTTTGCTACAATTCTAGTTGCATCACCAAAATAGATGCAAATTCAGTTCTCAGTATTTACTAAGCAGAGCATAGACTTGTTGAACAGGTGGACAGTGGAATTTGCTGTCAGAGGCATATTGTGACATCATCAGCCAGATAGAAGTAGGGTGAGAAATTATACAGAGTGATGGAAATTTGATGAGTGAAGGGCAGTGATGTCAGTCTCACACTGTCCCACTAACTGTATTCTGTGAATAATCTATTTCTATGTCACTTTGTCCCTAGATTATGTTGTCATTTATCTGCAGCCGCCATTGTCACTTTTGAATGAATAGTCACCTTCATAGGTGTGCGCAGGCCATTTCATTAGGGTGTGCCCCAAAAATAAAAAAATCTTAAGTTTAGGTTCACACTGGCATTTTTATATGCGGTGTTGTATCATCCTGCGTGCTGCCATTAGGGTTTGCCCGGGCACACCAGGCACACCCTGTGCGCACGCCTATGGTCACCTTACACAACACTGGAGCCCTGCCATCAACTCCCCCCCCCCCCCCCCCCCCATTCACCAGTCTGTAGTGAATTTGGAGCAGTTCACCTAATTGCATTCACACCTTCGACATACTCCACAGCTTAGTCAATAATAGAAGTACATGTGCACAGACAGTGATGCAAAGTGCTCCGTAAGATCATGGCTATCATAGTCACCCAAATTCACTATGTATCCACCACTTCACAGAGTTTAGCACACACGGTGAAGTGGTGAATATAGGTGAATTCATAGCTCTATGTGAATATTCGAACTTTAGTCAATAAGGCCCTAAATGTTGTCTGTGAAATAAGCAATTTCTATACATACATCTACAGTGGGCATCTAAGAAATAAAAATTGTATGTTTGCAAATGCTGAATCAACTTAATGTTGGCTCTGTAAGAAAATGGCTGTATTTGTGACTGTATTACACTAGGGGATTATTTCCCCTTTTTTATTTTTGTTTTCTCCAGCGCTTCCACATTTTTTCAGATTTTTTCAGCTCCTCTTGTTTAATGTTGACGCTGTGATGGAGGTACTTAAGTGTTTCCAGACAGTTTTTGTTAACTTATTGTACATGCTTCTGGCAAACAAGGTGCAAATAAAAACCAATGTGTATTTATGGCAAAAATGCAATTATGTTTAGTACTATATACAAATGTTATTACTTCTGGTACATTATTTAATATGAGTACTGTAAAATATCCAGTGAATGACTGTTCTCCTGAAGTTACCAGTTAGCTTCAGGTGATAGACTTAATTTGAAGAAGGTGTATCCAGGTGCATTCTCCCCAGAGAGGAAAGAAAGTCTCAGGTATCAAACATCAGAGATCATGAAAACTCAAACCAAAGGTCTTTAGCAACTGCTTATCTGCACTGTACAAATGAACTATGGGTGATCAGCTGGAAGGTAAATAAGAACAAAACAGGTGAGAAGTGGTAGGGCTGAAAGTGCGCAAAAGATACTGAGAGAACTGGCTCAGTTAAACTTAGGTCAGTCAATGCCAAGAACCAGATACACGGAAAATAAAGTTCTTCAGGCTCATGATTTAAGCAACATTTTATTGGGCATGGGCAAATACAGGGACAGTTTTTTGTCAAATCAAGACCCTGGGCAAATCTAGTGGGGCCCTCAAAGCATTGCCCCTTATAGACCTCCACATGCCCCTCCAACACAAATTCTGCAAACTGCAATAGCAGACTTACCCAGCTCTGCTCTGCTCTAGTAAAGATCTTTCTGTCCAATCTCTATCTGGCTTTTAACTCTTCCAAAGCTCCCGATTAATTGTACTAGAGGAGAAGTGAGCTGCGGGTACACTCAGCAGAGTTTTGCTGCTCATTGGAGTCAGAGGCCCTGGGTTACTGGTCTGTTTATCCCCCTAACACCAGTCTGTGCAAATGCCTTTATAGAAATCCCTTTAAATGTATGTGCCTCTAACAGATAAAAAGAGCACACGGTGTCATACATTTTTTGTGTCTCGGCTTTGTGCACTTCCTGGACTATATTAAAATATTAAATAGGGGAGGGCATCACAACTACTGCCCAATTTATATTGCATATTCTTTTGCATTCTTCTTTTATTTTGATGCAACTTGATCAGAAAAATAATTCCTAAAACATGTGACTCTATTCCTTCTACTGAACCAAGTTCCCATCATGCTTTATACTATCATAAAGAACTAATGTAGCATTCAGGAACTCCAAGTCAAAAATGCTACTGCCACCTAGCTTTACTCTGTAATCTCTAAAACATGTGACATCTACGGTGACTTTTTTTTGTCTTATTCTGCAGAGTGTAGAGAAAAAATATGCAAGCATAATAAAATAAAGGATATCTCAGTTGCATTACAACAAACAACAGTTTCAATCAGGTGAATGATTTTCGGCAATTAAATTGGCTGTAAACAGTTTTGGAAACAGGCAAAAATAACAATGTTGGTAAAACTAGGCTGTTTCTCCAGTGTTAACTAGTTGGAAAACATTTTGACTTTTGTAAATATCACCCATGGGTTAGATTACTTGTGTCAGTTCTTTCTTCCTTATCAACTAATCATCAAATAGATGTAAGACTAAAGTGTCCTCCACTCCACCCTTCCCTCAAAATACCTAAAGATACCGTCTAATGGACAAACACATCAATCTTTATGGGTATTTGGGTTCACTGGCCTCTCTTTCTCAAGTGATTTCTTTATTCTCATGATGTTAAGAGAGGTAGGTGGAGGGATGAGAAATATAATAATGCATTTTAACTGTTTTTTACACTAATTTTTTTTTAATGATAACTGGTATATATATATTTATTTTTTAAAATACATGCATAAATACAAAGTGTGTCTATCTATCTATCTATCTATCTATCTATCTATCTATCTATCTAATTTTATTTTAGTCTCTGTGTGCTTCTGGCTAGCTAGGAATGCACCCTTTGACCTGGTGTTGTTAGTGTATATGAAAGCATGGAAAAGGGTAAGTAATCATCACAGAAAGGGGAAATTCAAGTTTACATATCCAATGAACGAGAAACGCATCTGCTCATTAAGCCTAATTTGGTTTAATTCCAGCACAGACACTAAGGTTGACTGCACCAGCACAGAATTAACAAGTGCTGCACAGTGCTGACAACTGACTTTACACTATCCCTAAATACTGCTTAAATACCTATTCACACAAACGCATATTTATCTTTATAGGAATCTCATGGCAAAGGTATTAAACAGTTGTTTGCAACTTTAAATGATAGCAGATGTTCTAGCTAAAGTGTGTGACTGATAGAAAACAGTATGAAGACTTAAAGAATGTATTTTGATTGACAGATACATAGATTTAACATGCTCATTTCCTTTATTCTGGAACTGTACATAATTGTAGTCATCTTTTATGTGTGAGATCATTTATTTTAGTAAAGAAACAATTTATCCAGTTTAGGGAACTCACTATTATATATTGAAAAATTACTACTGTAGAAGGATATTGGACTTGAAACTGTGTGGTTCAGTTTGCAGTAGTTTCTGCTTTAAAATCATTTGTTCCAGCGTGATTTCAAATGAGAACTTTTTGATGACTGAAACCAGCAAAAAAAAACTTCTTTTTGTATCTGCAAAGTCCAAAATATTTCCCCATTGAAAAGAGACATCCAAATCGATATTGAACTGTAATGCAGGGGTCCCCAAATGCCGGGCCGTGGTCCTCTACCGGTCCACGGGCCCCTTGGCACTGGGCCGCCTGATAGTGATGCACGTACAGGAAGCACAATACCATCATGTGGCTGTCAGTGCGCATTGGCCCACCAAACCTCCCACCCTTTCGTCAACCCTTTTCTGGATCAAGAAACTGGAAAACCTGTCCCTGATCCAGAAATGGTTGGGGACCACTGCTGTAATGGAAGGAACCCTCATAAAAAAGCATTGCAAAGTGTTCCTCTCTTAACAATTTATTTAAATTGGCACATATTTTTATCAAGCCTTTGTAAATCCGGGGAATCTAAAAAAGTACAGGGAAGTAAAAATTTACAGCAAAATGTTGCGAAATCGATTGATATCGTCAAATAGATCTTAGTAAATATGCCCCAAGTATTAGTATTTATTAAAACTGGTATCCTTTTCTCTTGGTATATCGATATACCTTTTATTAGGTATAAAAACATTCATATTTATTAGGCTCCTTCTGACATTTTTATTTCTCTGAAAAGTAATCGCCTTGTTAAGTGTGGCAAAAACCCATTATTCCCTAAGGAGAATAGCTTAGAACATTG
>WMED01015576.1:0-13599 GCA_019650415.1 Pipa parva | reverse complement strand
ACTCGAATTGTCGCGAAGCCAACAACTCATGCGAATTCGGACTTTGCTGAATTCCCCCCAAAACCTACAATATTAGTGGATCCTACACCTGCACCACTGTGTGTAGCAATGTAGGGTACATGATACAGTGTAGCAATGTAGGGTACATGATACAGTGTAGCTTACATGATACAGTGTAGCAATGTAGGGTACATGATACAGTGTAGCTTACAGGATACAATGTAGCAATGAAGTGTACATGATACAGTGTACTGCATGTGAGAATGGCTGCTACATTTTAGAAACTAGCCAAAACCTGCACATTATAAGCATTATTTTATTTTACATTTTTTTTAACACTATCTGCTTATTTTGGTCAATGTTAATCAAGCCCCAAAGTAATTTGAGTTTGAGCTACACAAATATACACAAATCCTGCATTTAATAATTTTTTACTGCAAGTCACTTTAAAGTATAATTTATTTGATGAAAGCGAGAGAAACACAGAGAGATGGAACAATGCTAGATAGTACGCATGGTAAACACAGAGCTCATTGTTCTGCTCTGTGTGCCTGATGCTCTAAAAATGTTTGATTAAATTAAGCAAATGTTATTCCATTTTGCTGTTTCTACATCTCACTCTTGCCTTTCTACTAAACTCTAAACAACAAGTTCATGGATTGGAAAAGATAGGATGGGCATTTGTAGGACATGCAGAATTTATAGACGCGTCTGCCTCTTTGAGCAGACATTTTTACTTAATCAATATAATTAAATCTAACATAGATTATGGCCAATTATAGGTCTGGAACCTTAATTTTTAATGTTTTTTTTTTATTCTATTCTCAGGCATGATGCTTTGACCTTATGATGTGAACATTGATGCATAAAATATCGCGATATCGATATTTTCGATTTTATTACATTTCAACCTAAAAGTTACCAAGAACACTGCGTTGGTTATTATATAAAACGATGATAATAATAGTGCATAATTATACATTGTTTCTGCTTAAAACATGAATTAGGTTTTACCTCTCCTGTATTTTTCTTCATTAGAAGTAAAGTAAAACGCTTCAATTGTACGAAACCAAACAGAAAATAAAGCAGTAGTGGATAAAAGCTCCACTTACTGATCCAGCAGATGTGATATTGGCTGTTAGATTCTATTTTCAATGTTTGATAACATTTTAGCAAAGCTCAACACACCAGATACTGGCACTCTACCAGGTTTCTACTGTCCAGCCTCAAAGTACATGTTCTATTTATTACAGCCATCCCTGTCCCCTGAAAATACTGAAAAACAGACTGGCCCTCTTAGACTGGCAATTTCCATGTTTGTGTTTCAACACTACCATGTTTAGCAATCTATTTACTGCATCTCTTTTAAAGGGCCAGTAACACTAGAATAAAAAATCCCATTTGGGTTGCCAAGGCAGTTAATAGTGCTTGTAAAAATGTTATCTTTGAATATGAATACCTGATCTGTATGTTTTTCTATTTTTAGGGATAACCTTATGTTATCTATTAAGATGATAAATGTAGTTTTATGAAACTATGGAAACTATTTATTCATTCATTTGCACAGAATACTATATCAGCGCTATAATAACTACAATACAATACAATAAAGTGCGCCTATTTGAAGATAAAAAAAAAAAAAGTGATATTTCATTAAAAATCTAAGGGGTGAAATGCCACCAGGTTTTCATCCCATGGTTTCTGATTTTACTGAATTTGTGCTTTGGTATAAACCAGTGATGCCCAACCTGTGGCCCGCGACGCAGTGCTATCTGGCCTGGGGCCCGATTTCTGAAATGGTGCATATAAGTGTGAATCCACCAGCTAAAGACAGTCACAATAGATTGTTACTGTTGCAGTTGCGTCTTTATAATGAGAATATTGTCGCAGTCACGCCCATGACATGCATGTCGCAAATTTATATGGGCCCCCAGGCCAAAAAAGGTTGGGCATCACTGGTATAAACCATTATTTCCTATGTAACCAATGTGCATCTTAAACTTACAGGAAACAAAACAATCCAAAAACTCCTTTTCCAATAATCATTTTTTATAAACCAAACTTTTTTGCATAATGAATTTTTAATAAACGAGTAATGTGGTGAACACCCCCCCAAGTGGGTTTAACTGTGAGGGGTAGACTTTCTCTCTGAATAGGAAGCCCCCTGTGATTAAGGCTCCATAGTGTCTCTAGTGGGAGTTTGTATGCCCCTTAGAAGGCTGTCACGAGAAGCTTTTGGTAACCAATGAGTGTTAAATGTAATTTATTTGTTAGGAATTCTTGTGAAAAAAGTGAAAATGTGGAAACCATTTTCACCTTCTTCCATCTGCTCCACAGTTGATATGATTGGTTGGGCTTTTTACATGAAAATAACAAAATATTGTCTTTATCAAAGTAAGTCATGTTACTTCAATTCAGTCAATTCAGAAAGTCAAAACTGCTTACGTGCGATTAAGGAGTACAAGGTAGACGGTAGTATAAACTATACACGAGAAAGGCAGCCTGGCAATAAGAAACATTTAACTGCTTGATTCCTTTAGAAGTGAATGCTGAAGCTGCTAACTACATCAATTTAGTTACTTGTGGACTTTCTGACAAGATTTATATGATACACATTGAAGTCTTTAGAGTTTCCTTTCCATCAGTTGAAAATAATAGATTGAATAGGGTAATGCCTTTTTATCTGCGCTGCTTTTATATTGGCAAATGTGTTGGAACGGCTTAAAGTGGATGTAAATCTTAAAAAAAAGAAAGTTGCTCTAATATAAAAGGGCAAGTTGTATATTTTATAGATACTGTAGGTCTAGAAGACACTTTTCTCTGACACAAGTTTAAGGAGATTTATCATTTCCACTAAAAAGATATCGCTTCTTACTTAGAAATGTACTGAAAAACAAGACAAGCACAGTTTCTGAATCCTATAATAAAGACAGGGAGAGTATTTCATTTATTAATGACTGCATTGTAAAGGTGGGTTTTCCCAGACAGGTTAGTAAGCCAAAAACTGCCAATATTAGCCAATACAGATCCATGTATGGGCAATTACAGACTGGGAGACAAAGCACCCCAAATATCTCCCCATTGACACACCTGAAACTCAACTGTACATCCATCAGAAAATTGTCATATAGACTGTTACTACTAACTGTTTAATAGCCCATTTATATCCAGCCATGTCAGTTTCAAGACTATTAACAGGTACAAAAGCAAAAAATACAGCAAAAATTACAAAAAGGTGAATTAATAAAACCTTGTGAATAAGTTCTTTTTATTAGAAAGTTTTGAACTTTCAGCTAAACCGTGGCTTCTCCACTTGTTGCTGAACTATAATTCTCAGCGTTAGGAAATGTTGTTCAGCAGCAGCTATGCCAGGGACTTCTAGCACATTCATTAGGATGTTAGGAGTTCAACAACAGCCACAGAGCCACAGGTTAAAAGATCCTGCTACACAGGCCAATGAAGAAGTAGTCCGTTCGCAGATCCTAAACAGTTTCCTTCCTCATCCAAACTTTTATTCTTTCAAGCAAGAATTAAATGGAAAGGATCCTAAAACAAACAAACAAAAAAATAAACTGCGGAAAGATTTCACCAACTACTCCTGGATTTAGAAAAGATGTCAAAGAATTCATTGCTTTACATGGCTTTCATCAAACAAAAATGGTTCATAGATGGAAACATTAGTCTTTATTGTCCCTGTGTGAAGTTAGCAATATATATCTGGGAAATTTACTCTGTAATTGCAATGCTGCACAAAACACTTTGTTCACATAATTGCATGCCATAATGTTTTGGTCTTTTTTTTTTTAAATCAAAATGACATGTGGAAACATTGTCCGCATTGTTCTGGTTTAATTATTCATGTTAAGTTAATTAGAAAATGCATAGTTAAAAGGGGAAGTTACCCTAAAACATATGTTACTTTTCCATTAAATAACAGTCCAGCCTCCTTTAGTTATTTGTCTGTCTATATTTCAATGGTAAATAAAAGTTTCATTTACTTATTTCTATTTTCTTTTCAGTTTTTAAGCACTTTCCTTTAGAGGTTGCTTCTCTCTGTTGCCTACTTCCTTCTTCAGCAGTTCAGTTATTTTAAGCCAGTAATTTAAATGAAAAGATTGAGAATTCTAAGTAACCAATCACAATCCTGCAGGTGTGCAACTCCCCAGAGCTGTCTTTTCTTTTCAGAATTCTCAAGCCTGCGGGTCAAGATTTCATGCTGAGGAGCTTCTGTTAATTAAGTGGTACCCTGTTTCCCCAAAAGCAAGACCAAGTGCAATTTTTTCCAAGCTTACAAATATTAAGCCTCCCCTGAAAATAAGACCAAGCTGCAGTAAAGTACTGGAAATGTACCATACCAATACCATGTCCCAAAAATAAGACTTCCCCCGAAAATAAGACCTAGCTGCAGTAAAGTACGAGAAATATACTGTACGGTAACGAGTTTCCCAGAAAATAAGGCATCCCCCCAAAATAAGACCTAGCATGTCTTTAGGAGCAAAAATTAATAAGACCCTGTCTTATTTTCATGGGAAAAACTATAATTACAAGTCAAATGACTGATGGTACTGAACTGTTTCTTCAAAGGGTATACATTCTATTTATATAGACAAGTTAAAATTCACTCTTTCTAGAGGTCTGAAAATCCAAAGTAAGCAATCTTCCATTCACATTCACTGGTATAAGCAAGCTTGAATTAGGAAAGTCAACTACTTACTGGTGCTATGGGTTAATAGACCTTTGTAATTGACATCAATTTGAATTGTACAGCGCTGCGTAAATGTGTGGCGCTTTATAAATAAAATTATACATACATATCAATGCTGGCCTCTAGTTTCTTTTCAGAGAAGGGACTTATTGTCTATTAACGTTCTCCATCACAGTGAGTCAGACAGACAGTTAAGTTATCTTTTTGTTGATATAAAGGATTGGTTATACCAATCATGTTCAAGGTTGCACATATTAGCCTTGCATCAATTGGAAGAATATGGGGGAAGGGGAGTGCTGACAAATTTGAATACCACCCAAAATGTTTCACATATCTTAAAAAAAGACATACTGATGTCAAATTTGTCAACCAAGGGGCATATCTCAAAGATAAAAGTGTAAATCTATCATTTAACTAGGTATATCTTCTATTCTCATTTTTATATTCATTATGAAGATAAGTTTTGTTTAAAAAAACAACATTTTTTAAAATTTTTAATTCATAAAAATGCAAGGTCAATATAACAGAAATGAAATACGGAAGCAGCATCATCTTTGAAATACTGAGAAGTGTCTGTTTTGCGCTATTTAAAAGTATTTCATTTTTCTGATGCATTTTAAAGCTGTACATAATTTCTACGCATTTGAAATCTACTTCAAAAAGAGTAAAAAAAAGTCCATTTTGAAATGTTTGATTGATTGCCAATGCAAATGTTTGTCAAGCATAAAGTCACTCCAAATGTGACTGGATCGTTCTTGTCCAGTCGATTACGTTACCATTAAACATACAGCACCGATTAAGGTCTCCTGTTTGTTTTGAAAAATGTATCCAAAAACTTTAAAAACTAAAGAATCAAATTTCTGATGAAATAAAATCATACCAAGGAAGATATAAAGCCATTATGATGTAAATCTGTCAAAAACTAAATTGAAAAAACAGAAAAAAGTCAGTGCATAACAACACCTACACACTGTCTGTTGTGTCTGTAGGATTCACTTATTACAGCTAAGGTACATTTTCAAGATTGCCCTTCCATAGAAAGAAAAAAAAAAAAGTTTAAAATCTGTTAATGATGTGACGTTAACCTGCCTACACAGATCTTAAATAATTCATAACTACCAAATAAGTACAATATGCTAGACGCAATCACTTTAACCCCCCCAAAAAACTGAAAAACAATCTCTACATGGCGCATAATTTTCCATCCAGCAAGCTCAATAGCCTCTCTGAAACATACAGAGAGAAACTGATTAAAACAAGAAAATAAATGTACAGGCATCACAGGCCCACCAGAGAAGCAGATTGCAAGGGCCCACAGCCTTCTACCTAAAGTTGTCTGTCATGTACACCAGACCCATCACCAGTTTTGAAGGACATTATAAGAGAACCAATTGCCTATCCCTGTTAGATCGTGATTTAAGGAATCTGATTGGAGGAGCTATAATGTCAATCATCATTTAACCCTACCCAACCCGGGAAAGAAAAGTAGGGATGACAGGGAAGATGAGAGAGAAATGCTGTATAAAGATACATTTTTTAATGCATATATATTTACAAAAATGATAATTTCATTAGTACAACCTAAATTAGAATTAGAGTTTTGAGGTGACAGGTGCACTTTAAGGGTAGCTAGAGACCTGAAAATGTTAAAAGAGATGCTTTTTGGCACAAAACCTGGCCCCTGGAGGATCCTCTGATGGGTCAGTCTGACCCTATACGTACCACTACCACCAAAAATATCGAAGAATATAAGATTGCACCCTACACTTTAGATATAAAAATATATGTATGAGAGATATACTCCAACACCCCGTATTTGATCCTTATAATACAGCTGATAAAGATGAACTAAAAGCTCATTAAATCCAGGGGTGATATTTAAGAGGGGGGAGGAAACACTTACCGACTGGTCCTGCCCCTGCTCTGAGTAAGGTAACTTCTGCTTTTGACAGGCCCCTTGATCCACTTCACTTCCTGTTTCTGTCAGTTTTGCGGATGTAAAACTGCTACTGCACTTGCTCTATTCAGCTCTCAGGGAAAGGAAGCACCTTTTTGCACAAGGAGTAATCATTCAGACAAATCTTTATCTCTTCAAAAGATGTACATATATTGGCATGATTGCAAGATTATTCCATTTGGTCTAGGGCTTTTAAAAATCTTACTGTGCACGCCCAGCTTTAAATGCTTAACCCTCATTGAAACTACCATTGTCAAATATGTCCAAATATAAGTCATAAAGAAATATAAAGCAAAAATGACTATACAGTGATTGTTTTATACTCAGACTGGACACTTGTGATTTCATTAGAAAGAGGAGTACTTCGGCATTATACGATACTTTATTTGGATTAACAATACTGTTAATCCAAATAAAGTATCATATAATACCACAGTACTCCTCTTTCTAATTATTCAAATGGACTAATATGGCTTAAACCACTTTTGTGGTTATAATTTCATTGGCATATCCCCCCTCCAACTGTCCTGGATCCCACTGGAGTGTCCCATTTTTACAGGTCCTGTCCTACGGTCTTGGGGCCTTGTCCCAGTTGCACCGAACAATCAGGATGGAGTGGGCAGTGCACATGTGATGTCACCAATTACATCACTGGTGCACCAACCAATCGTGAACAAGGGGGTGGTGCACCAGTGACATCTGTACCAGGGAAGCTCGGTGCTGTCCTGCTGTTCCCTCCTGTTACATTGGGTGCAATACTTAATCATCTGCTTTCTCTATGATTTCTAAGTAATGGTGGTTTAAAAGGGAGAGGTGTGTATGGACAAGAGAGTGTTGGATGTTCTGTTGATTATCACAAGCTAAAAGAACAGTGCATATTACAATGTGTGATGTATAAATACAAGACAGCCTAGGATAGTACCCTCTTTATGTATGTGCATTAATGTAAGCCCTGCTATTATTAAAATGTCAAGAGCAGCAAAGAACATATACTAATAATGCTGTTGTTTCACCCTGGCTAAAATAAATCACTAATTAAACTTTTTCACATGTCATTCACCAGCTGCTTCTCGGAGAACAAGATGTGGGAAGTCTTATTTTACATTGTATGAAAATATGCATTACAAGCAAAAGTCTTCAGAGTTGGTTTTCACGTGTGAGTGATGATAACTTAGGTCTTTGAACAGTCTCTGTCTTGGAGGCCTTTAATTGCAGAAAACACTAGGGGGTTGACAACTGGCATCAAAGTAATATAAAGTCAACGATTCATTCCTTTCAGGACTCTAGTGAGAAGAAGAGTATAACTTGACATAAGACAGAAAAGGAGATGGCTGCAAAGTTACTCTTGGATCTAAAAGTAGCTGCATACTGAGAGCAAGCCGTCTGTGAATATACCAACCATGCAAAGATATATGGGGTTTGACTTTTGTACATTTCTTCCACGTTAAAATAACTTTCCTCTAGAAGTGATTTTTATTAAGCTTAAGGGGAAGAAACTTATTTTCAGCGCTAAAAAAAAGGGGGAGTACTTGTGATAAATGCAAGTTTATAATATTAGAAAGGGCTGTAACATTCTCATACACCAAATGCAAGGAAAATTGCTTCCTACCGCTTGCTAAAGAAAACCAGATTTAATATCAGACATTTACATTTTTATCAGGATATGAAAGAATTTGCATATATATTTATGAATGTCACTGCATCCTCTCTCACAACAACTATTAACTTCACTTTAAATGAAGGCTATTTAAAGGAACAGTTATGAATGAGATGCGGAACGACACTTCATTAGAAAATTCACATTAAAAAAAATCTTCCCCCCCCCCCCCTCTGTAAAAGAAAAAAAAGATCCCTTTCATATTTTGTGGCTGATAACGGATCTCTGAAATAGCTGTAAAAATGAGACGGATGTTGAAATTTAATATAAATATATGCTTTAAATAAAAATTTAAAAAAACGAAGATGGATTTTGCACTGTAATCAACAACTGAGTAAGTTTGAATGTAATCTGTGGATTTATTGACCAGCAACACTAGGAAAAAAATGCTATTTGTATTGGCATGAAAGGTATTCCTATTCACTAACTGTAAACCATCTACTCAATTCCTGTATTGTGTACCTTCATGTGCTCTGTCTTTCTGCAGGCCATAGTCATCTTTTATAAAATGAGCTTTTAAGGGTACTTCATGAATATGTATTATCTAAAGTTTCATAGAAAGCAAACTAGGCATTGATTTGTTTACTAAACAGATACAAAATGGCTGCTACCAGCAGAGCAAGAGTCAAGACAAAAACTAAAGAATTGACTTCAAAGAAAACTTCATTTTTAGAAGTACTATATACATTCTACAGGAATAACTGCCCCGGGCCTATCCAGTGGTATTGTTATCTGACATTAGCGGTCCTGTAAGTGGGTTTTTTTCTGTTATACATTGGTGTATTATCAAAGCGGTGGTAATATACCCATTTTGCCTTTTCATTTTTTTCCCATCAGACAATTTTGTTTATTTTTTTTTTACATTTCTCCACTTTTTTCCATTTTTAAAATAGATTAAAAAAAACAAAACATAACTGTATATTTTTTGATTGACTTAATATCATTTTTCACCACTGCATATTTATGTCAGGTTTTTCATTCCAATTTTGTCACTTTTTGCCACACTATTTTCCTATAAGAAAAAAATAGTTTATTACTAAACGAGTCATCGGGAATTCCACAAAAAAAAAAAAAGGCAATAATGAAAAATAAGTTGGTTAAAACTGGACAAAATTGAAATAGCACAAAATCATTGGCCACTTATAAAACATGCCCTAAATATATATATACTATACCAACATTTGTTAATACCAGGGGGCACTATATAATACTCCATGAATAGACTACTGAGGCTGGTTATATTAATTGTATTATTTAATAAAACTCTAGAATACAGAAAATTCCTCTGCGTACTCACAATATTACTTATGTGAAAATTCAAATGTAGACGCTAATTAGCAAAACAACGCCATCCATTTTCTGGAGCAATACGGTGTTCAATGATTATAAATTGGATGAAATAAACATATAGAGAGGATTTATGCTGGATTATAAAATCAGACCTCCCAACATTTAATTCTCTGTATCGGTAAAAACAAGCTATTGTGAAATGGCTTGTTATTCCAGCGGGAGATAAGGATAGTAATCCTTGTCTTAAAATATTGATTGAATAGGACAGTCACAGTAGCTAGAATACTTTCCAGTGACAGAGAAGTTAATGATTTAGCGATTAATTTGAGGAAAGCCAAGCCGCACAATTTGTAATTGTGTGCAATGTGAGAGCACTGCCACATCTGACCTTGTCAAATTAGCAGAAAGCTGAAATTCTGTGGCAGCATCTGCCTGCTAAATATTTATGGCATTTCCTTACAGAAGAATTGGATTAAGGTAAAGCTTATTGATATTTTTATTGATACTTTAATGAACAAATGATCTGTCTGTTTGCCCACCCATCTGTCGAACCATGCATCTCTTTCTCTATCAGCATACCTGACAGTAACCGTTTACCAGGCAATCCCCACTGCATTGTGGATGGCCAATTCTGGTCATTGTGCAAAGTAAGTTTCCAGCCATATTGGATGTTTCCCTGCCTTGTTATCTTGTGCTACAGACCACCCAAGTTTCCTGGATACCATGGGATAGGAAAACAGTTCCAGAACCCCTATCCCCAGAACCTAATGGCTAGCCTGTAGCAAAGAAGTCAAAGGCAAATAACCAATCAGGAAAAGGTGTACTAGTAACATTACTTAAAAAGTAGTCACCAGTGCAAAGTTGATTACCAGACAGTGAACGCTGCACAGGAGTAGTGACTGTTCTTCTTTGCCTCCAAAGAAACTTCCTATGTATCCTGTCAAGCTTACCATTACTGAAATCAAAGGGCAAAATTGAATAAACTCAAAAAAGTTGAGATCTCTGAAGTTTCTCGCATTAAATAACCGATATTTTTACCGGCAGAAACTTTCTATCGAGTTTTTCAATCTCGATTTTTCAATAGAAAAGGTAGCCATACTTCGAAAGTAAACTACGGCTACATTTCCATTTGAAAAGCTCAATCGAACAGTTTCGGTCGGTAAATATCGATTAAAAAAAAAAAAAAAAAGAAAAAATCTCGCAATATTTAACTCAAGAAACTTCCGAGATCTCACGGAAATAATCTCAGAAAAGCAAAATTTCCAAGTTTATTAAATTTCGCCCTTCAAAATATGTACTATTTTGCTTTAGAAAGACAGTAGGAGTTCTATCATTCTGCTTATCAGCTACAATGTATTTTACAGTGCGCTATATACATATGTAAGCAACGTCACTTGGAATATTTGTAAACCCCTGCATGCCTCAAAACTTATAGTAACAGATAAAATACAGAACTTTATATGTATATTAATCTTCTGCCAATTGTTTATTCTTACTTTTCATTGCAAAGTGCAACAGATGTGAAACATTCAGCTTTTCAGTGTCAAATCATAAATGTCATTCTGATATAAGGAAATTAAATTCTTGACTGTTCCCAAATATATCTGCTAAATCTATTTTGTGCCACAATGTAGATTTCATAAAGAGACGTCATAAACAACACACCACCAAGTGCTGCCAAGTTAATCTGCAGCTTCATCGACAGTATTTTGCAGAGTACAACTCCAATCATTCCTCAACAACCTTTTGCTGAGATATTGCTTATACACTGTGCTGGAGATGGTGTCGGGACGTATGGAGAAGGAGTGATGAATGGCAGTGCAACTTAATTAAAAAAAAAAAAAAATACAAAATTACAACCTGTAATTCATTTATACCAAAATATTGGAAGTAGGACATAACGAACAGACCCATTAAAAAAGTCAGAGTGATGTGAAAAGAGATTTCATTTTAAGGTTTTAAGTTGGTGACAGAAATGTATTCTGCAGCTTGTGTTTACTCAGTGTTACAGGAGTGCAGTCTAAAAAAGAACAATTTAGACTCGTGAAAGATGAAAGAGTCTCTTGCGGACTCTGACTGCTCCAAATATTTAGTTTCTGGATCAAGGTGGAGAATAGGGACAGCTGAAGGGCTAGACGGCCAAGGCAGTAACTTTATGGGCCCCCTACTAAGTAAGGCCCCACTATCTGTTCTGTTTAGTATAGCAATATTCATTGTGATAAGCAGTGCTGCTGTATGCATCTGCCAGGGCGATTCCTTTGCATAACACCCAGGCAAACTGTGAATCATTCAGCCAGAGTTTCTCACCAAGTCCCAACTCTGACACTCCTTAAAAGATCAGTTAACACACAAAAATAAAAATTCTCATTTGGATTAGCAGGATAGTTATTCAGATATATCACTTGTAAAAATGTTCTTTGACGCTGAATATAATAATTTTATTCATTGTTTCTTTTTTTTTTGTTACCGATAGCAGCTATGCTGTGTTACAGACCTCACTCAGTCCCATTATTTTCTATGGTTCTTTAGATAATACATATTCAATAAAATGTGCTTGAAAGCCCAATTTAAAGCTAAATATCAGACTTTACAAACACAATTTAGAATCCTTAGAAGACCCAATCAATAGTTACTAAAATTGAATTTGAGGCATTTTAATTTTTTTGTGTTTCTGTCCTTTTAATTGCCTGTATATATGTTCCATTTTGCACATTCTGGGGGTTATTTGTTAAAGACCGAATTCACCTAGAATAGTGACTCCACGTCAGTTCGTGTCACTACAATCAGGAAGACGCAAATTCACTTCTCCTTATTCATGAAGCAGCAGTCAGAGACAAACGCAATCACGTGTAGTGCGGCGTAGTCAGTCGCATAATAGTAGGATGAGAAGTTATGCGGAGTGAAGAGAACTCCTCCAGTGAAGGGCAGTGACATCAGTCTAATCAGATCCCACTAACTATATATAAGTGAATAATACTTATTTTTATATGCCACCTTGTACCCAGTTCATGCTTAATAGTAGCCTAATTTAATCGCAGTCGCTATTGTTAGTTTTGAATGAATAGTCGTCTTATGCAACACTGGAGCCCTGCCATCAACCCTTTAATTTGCCACTCTGATCTGGCGAAGACAAACAGGTGAATTCGGAGCAATACGCTGCAGAATCTGCCCCTTCAACAGACTCCGTCGCATGCTGAATAGTCGAATTACCTGTGCACGCAAACTGATGTGAAGAGCTCTGTAAGTCTGTGACTGGAGTAAGCATCAGAATTAGTTGCAAATTCGTCACATCGTAGAGTTTGTTGAATAAGCAGGGTTGGAGAAGTCGCGAAAGGATGTGAATTTGGGTTTTTTGTGTCCCAGTTCGCCCTTTAATAAATGACCCCCGACAGTGTTGCAATCTGCTTTGCAGACAGCAGAGGGCAGCATACTCAAAGTGCTAGTCTCCGCCTCATATTTTTCAGTTGGAGTTGATTCCCACTTCAAGCCAATGAATTAAATTGCATGTGCAGTATTCCTGCAGATCACATGATCCTACAGCCAGAAAGAAAGGTTGAGAAGTCAGAGCGAGCAATGATGCAGAGGAATGATGCTCAGACATGAAGGATAAAGTAGCGGTCACTATTAGTTGGATGAATTTGTGGGAATTTGCATTGATGTATGAGGAGTGTGTATTAGTGTGTAATATATTTATCGCTGTCTGAGTGGCAGTAAGAATATTACTGTATACTTGTGTGTGAATGGCTAGAGATGTCAGTCTGGATGTGTGTGTGTGTGTGTGTGTGTGTGTGTGTGGGTGAGTGAGTTTGTATGCATTAGTGTTTGTGTCATTATTTGTGCATTACTGTTAATGTACAGAATTGAGGGTTTGTGTGCTTCAGTGTGTGTAAATCTGTCAGTGTCTGTCACTGTGTAAGTTTAATATGTGAATCATTTATCATATGTGTTTATATCAGTGTGTTAGTGTACATGTGTAATTGTAGGTTTGCG
>WMED01015575.1:3125-13600 GCA_019650415.1 Pipa parva | reverse complement strand
GGTGACAGACTTTTTAAAGGGCAGTCTTCGCCAGGTTTCCACCTGGACACTTATTATTACTCCCACGTGCCTCTGAGTGTTAAAGGGGAACTATAGTCAGATTACATATGCAGTACTATACCTTAGTGAGAAGTGTTTCTCCCCCGTAGTTGTTTCATGTGATGCAGAATAATTGAGTAGGCAGCACTGATAAACTCCTCCACCAGGAAATGTGTGTGACATGCACTGGTTAGTTTTCCATGAAAAGGGTCCCTCCCCCGGACATTTTTACCCTACTTACTACTTGGCACATGTGCACAAGCCAGCTTTCCCTCTGTAATCTCCTGCATTCCAACTTAATTTATGTGGCCAAAAGGTCAGCGCACTGCTTAACCAATAGCAGTCAGGCAGCTTTTTCTTGAAGTGTTGCCTGACTTACTAAAGAAATGAAATAATAATTTAAAGGTCGGGTTCAGCCGTTTATTGTAGCTTACCCATCTACCACTTGTCTTATCTCATTTTCAGGCAAAGGCGCTGTTGAAATTCATTGAGGCTATATCTGAGAAAACTCTTCGGAGCACAGTGACTCTAACGGCGGCTCGTGGACGAGGAAAGTCTGCTGCATTGGGGCTTGCAATAGCCGGAGCCGTGGCATTTGGGTAGGGCAGAGTGTGCCAAGTATTATTTCTTCCCTATTTGTGTCAACAATTGGCTTAGTATAAAGGAGTTTTATATGTACGTGTGCCATTATATTGGCACTATAGTGCCCCTTTAATGCACAAACTAAAATACAACAACTGTACTTTGGCGGCTTCCCATAATGCCCCTCACTTCTATGTGATGCGTGTTCTCTTTACGATTCTCTTTCTCTGTTTTCCTCTTCAGTTATTCAAACATCTTTGTGACCTCTCCAAGCCCCGATAACCTTCACACCCTATTTGAGTTCATCTTTAAAGGGTTTGACTCATTACAGTACCAGGTAACTGCAAAATCATCCGTTAGTTTCCATCCCAAAGCCAAGACTCATCTCTCTGCTTGATTCAGGAGTTTTCTTCCCGATTGTCTCTTTCTCTTTACATAGGAACACATGGATTATGAGATCATCCAGTCACTGAACCCGGAGTTTGAGAAAGCTGTGGTTCGAGTCAACGTCTTTAAAGAGCACAGGCAGACGATTCAGGTGAGTGAATTGGAATCTTACCAAACTCGGCATAATTAATATAAATATTTCTTCCCGTAACTTCACACTGTCCAATTTAAAGGAGAAATAAAACACTCATTAGTCTAGGGGTGACTTTTTTTTATTGGGGGGGGGAGGGTGTTAATATACTCCTGTCTTTTCTGCAGTTCTGATTCATGTTACAGACAATTTTATTTTATTAGCAGTACTGCAATTGCCTTCACTACTGCTTCCTCTTCTACATTGCCGCTATGAGCAATCGCAGACACAGTATTATGACCTTTGTACTGCGTCAGAGCATGCTCACTTCAGTGATGTTGAAAAGGAGGTGTTCTCCTGAAGGAGATTGCGATGAAGATTCACCCCCTAGACTAGAGTAATGATTTTTTTTTTTAGTTCTTTTTTGTTCTGTAGGTAAGAGGTGTATAAGCGTTAAAGGGGGAACTAAAGCCTTTAAAAGAATTTTGCTGGCAATGATGTAGCTTATGCTGAGGTCCTTACTAGCTCAAAGGCTATAAATATAGAAAATGGTGTCTCTAAAGTTGACCCTGAAGCTAGGAATCTTTATAATTTCAGCCTTTCTATACACACGCTGAACTCCTAATCTGTATTGTTTCCAGATTCTTACAATAGTTTATTTCCTTTTCTCGCAGTACATTCATCCTGCAGATGCAGTTAAACTGGGTCAAGCAGAGCTAGTGGTGATTGATGAGGCTGCTGCTATTCCTCTACCCCTGGTGAAGAGCCTCATGGGACCTTACCTGGTGTTTATGGCTTCTACCATTAATGGGTGAGAGCATTGAGAAGAGATATAAAAGTATCTAGCACTACACACTACGCTGTGAGAATATAGAGATACAGCCAGAGGTACTACGGGTAGTGATGGACCGGTACCATTTATACAGATTCACTGTCAGTGTACAGAGACACAGCCAGAGGTACCACAGGTAGTAATGGACCGGTACCATTTATACAGATTCACTGTCAGTGTACAGAATACAGAGACACAGTCAGAGGTACCACGGGTAGTAATGGACCGGTACCATTCATACAGATTATGATACAGGATGGGTACATTTACACATCTGCTGCCCATGAGGACTATTAACATACGGTATTTGTAGCTTTATGGCTCAGTTTTTTATAAAACCTTGGTACCAAGCTATGAATGATGACCTGATCCTTTTTACCTCCTTTTATGTAAAAAACCCACAACTGAGGCTGTGTGAGAGTCTTGTCATCCTTGGAATGATGGGAAATCGTGTGCACTTAGTGCGTCCTTCTGTCTGTCCTATGAATGAGTTTGTGTAACAGTCCGTCTGTTTTTTAGGTATGAGGGAACTGGACGATCCCTTTCTCTGAAACTGATTCAGCAGCTCCGGCAGCAGAGTGCAGACAGTCAGATCTCTATCACCGCTGAAAACAAGTCCACTCCCACCAGCAGATTGGCATCAGGTGCGCTTCCTAGTTTCAGTAGGCCTGGTAATGTACTTGGCACTAAAACGGCGGCTTGGGAGCTTTAGCAAGCAAAGCATTAGAGTTATTACGCTGTTGGAGAGTTAAATATTTAGCATGTATTGGCAGTAAGAGAAGCGTCCATCTAAAGGGAAATAAAAACAGTTATTAAAACACGTGTATTAAACATTTATGAATTCCCAGTAGTACTGATCACTGTTATCAGTCGTCGTACCGCAGGGCTAACCAGTTTTCACCATTTTTTTCTTTTGCATTTTATTTTAGTTACTATTCTCCCCTGCTAGTAACATTGAAGGAGAACTAACTGCTTGTTCGTTCCGGGGGGTAATTCTTCAGAGGGGGAAGGGAATACTTACCTGTAGGTGTTTTACGATCCAGCGCTGCCTCTGCTCTGAGTAATTTGCTGATCTCTACTGCTCTTGACAAGCTCTGCGATCCTCTTTGCGTCCTGTGCTTTTTGCCAAATAGAGGAGGCGCAGTAGCAGTTGTACAGCTGAATCCTGCTCCTGCGCTTGCTTTATTCGCCGAAACACACAGAATCAGGAAGTGAAGAGGATCACAGCCCTCAACAACCGAAGCATTGCACGAGATATATTTGCATTGCAGTGTGTATATTTTCAGTAGCAGCAATCTTCCAAGCACGTTTGATATTCGCTATTCATGCCATCCTGTTTTTATGTAATTAATTGTAATTGACGCACGCTCCTCCTCTGTCTCCTCTGTGCCCCAGCCCGGACACTACATGAAGTGACTCTAAAGGAATCGATCCGATACGCGCCTGGCGATCCGGTAGAGAAATGGCTGAATGACCTTCTGTGTTTGGATTGTCTGAATATCAGCCGCATTATCACTGGTTGTCCGTTACCAGAGACCTGTGACCTGTATCCTTTTTTTTTTCCAGATTCATTTTCAGAATCTACTAAATGGTCAGGGTGTGACATCATACTAAGGGCGCTGATGACAACTCTGTTATAATTGACCAATTGAATTTAACATTTTTACAGTATGGATGTGTCTTTCCCCAAGGAGCTAACAGTCTTAAGTGATTTGTACTTGTGTCCATTGACTGTTCTTAAAGGAGACCTAAAGTCAAAAAATGAAAAAAACTGTTAAAATACTTACCTTGTACAGAGCCGAGTGATTACAGTTAAAGCATGAGCTGTGCTATAATTAGCCAGCCCCCGATGGTTCCCCCGACGCCTCCTGCACAGCACGCTGTCTGACACAGAAGCCAGCGCTCAGCTCCTTCTTCTCCTTCCCCGGCTTCTACATCATCACGCTCCATTGCGGGGAGTGTTCTCATTGGCCCCCGCAATGAACGTGATTGGTGTTACGGGTGGGAGGAGCTGCGGCACTGGCTGGCAGTCAGCTAGCACTGTGAAGAAGCATCGGAGGAAGCATCGGGAACCGGCTAATTATAGCACAGCTCATGCTGTGACTGTAATCAATCGGCTCAGTATAAGGTAAGTATTTTAACTGTTGTTTATTATTATTTTTTTTACTTTAGTTCTTCTTTAATAGTTTAGGCATAACAGCTTTACTGCAGAATGACGATCTCCCATGGTATATTCTTAACAGTAGAGCGCAGATATTACGTGAACCGGGACACGCTTTTCTGTTATCACAAAGCGTCAGAAACATTTCTTCAAAGACTTATGGCTTTGTATGTGGCTTCCCATTATAAGGTAAGGTGCCAACAGTTGCTCCCTACTTGCCGATAAAAAGCTGAGATTCAATCAGGTGCTTTTTCCCATGTATTCCTGTTCATTGATCTTATATTTTCTTCTTTTCTCCCACTTGTGACCTTGAAGAATTCACCAAATGACCTTCAGTTGCTCTCTGACGCTCCCGCGCACCATCTCTTCTGCCTTCTGCCCCCAGTTCCACCAACTCAGAATACTTTGCCGGAGGTCCTGGCCGTGGTTCAGGTACATTTTATTTTCATTTTAAAAGATAAATCCATTGAAAGAACGAATACAAATTATTCAAGAACAGAACTGTACCGTGAAAACTAAAATAACGCCCATGTCTCTCCCGGCATTTTATAAACTGAATTGTCTGCCTTCAGTCTAACAATAACTTCCAACACATTATCCCAACTTCCCTGTGAAATCCAAGCCCAGAAGCCACACCTAAACTAAGTCCCAGTTTGTCATTCTGATAACTGCATCTGTCATTCTCTCCTAGGTTTGCCTAGAGGGGGAAATTTCCCACCAGTCCATCCTAAACAGTCTTTCTCGTGGTAAAAAGGCATCGGGGGACCTGATTCCCTGGACAGTCTCGGAACAGGTTTGCTGTCTGTTTAAAGAAGCGTTTGTCACTCCTTTACATTTAAGCATTACTTGAATAATTCTCTTTTCTCTGTCTGCAGTTCCAAGATCCCAATTTCGGCAGTCTGTCTGGGGGAAGAGTTGTGCGCATAGCAGTTCATCCAGATTACCAAGGGGTATGCTTTTTCTCCATAGGTGTATTCTCTAGCAGATAATCATTTAGCTTTTTACGTTGTTTAGAAGTATTGAATAAATGCGGTCGGCTTCACTTTTAATTCCTTTTCCAGTGATTTTCAACCTTTTTTGAGCCGCGGCACATTTTTTACATTTACAAAATCCTGGGGCACCCCACCAACCAAAATGACACTCTGGGAACCTGCGAAGGAATTGGCGGGGGAATCTGGGGCTGGGAGAGCAATCAGGAGCTGAGGGCGAAAATTAGGGGCGGGGTGGACAGCAGGAGCTTGGAGGGGCAAATCAGGGGCTGAGGAGTGAAATCAGGAGTGAGGGGCAATAAGGGGCCTGGAAGGGCAAATCAGGAGCTTGGAGGGGAAAATCAGGAGCAGGGGGGAAATCTGGGGCAGGGGGGCACATCTGGGGCAGGGAAGAGCAAGTAAGGGGCTGGGGGTATATTTTAATTGTGGGTGGCTCAGGGGGCATCAGTGGTGGCTGCGGGGGGTTAGTGGAGGCTTCAACTTACCCCCTGAAGCAGAGATCGGCAGCGGTTCTTCCTCATTCGGCTGCTGCAGCCACTGCACACAGCCGAATGAGGAAGTGAGACAGAGAGTGCTGATCACAGCACTCCCGGTCTCCTATTGGCTCATGTGACCGATAGGGTCACATGAGCCCTCCTCAGTCCACGGAGGGAGTCAGACAGGACTCCCTCCTTGTGTCACGAGCAGCGCTTGTAGCTTCTGTGCTGCTCGTGAACTGCCAGCTTTGACTGCCGGATAGCTAGAGAGAAGCGCATCTCCCAGCGCTAGCCCGCAGTCAGAGCCGACTTTGACACGGCACACCTGCCAATGTGTCACGGCACACTGGTTGAAAATCGCTGCCTTTTCATTCTACTTTTTTTTTTAACATCTTCATATCTAATTTTTAACATTTCCCAGCAATATCTAACAGTTCGTTACACAATAATTACAGGTTTCCCTGCATGCTTACCCATTATACCTGAGTGGAATCTACCCTATTGCCAACTGCAATGACAGTCTAAAGCAGGGGTAGCGGAGTGCCAAAAAGGTGACGTCAGCCACGAGCGCGTCCCCCGAAGTGCCGGCGCTGGTGAGTGACGTCATCACACCAGCACCGGGGGAGGGAGCGCACACGTGTCAGGGGAGGAGAACTCCCCTGCTCGTGTGCACTTCTTCAATGTAGGCCACGTATCCAGCCTGAAAACTGTCACATCGGGTCCGCAGCCTGTACTGAAGGCAGGGTTTGGCGAAGGCTTGCGCGCCCTCTCTGTCACGCGTGCCATAGGTTCGCCATCCCTGGTCTAGAGTCTAGACGAATTTCTAAAGATCATAAACAGATATAAAGAACATGTGAGCTATGTCAGCTCCCAATCATATGTAAAATGCAATTAATCTGAGAGCATTCTGTGAACAGTGCATCAATGTATCTTACTCTGTTGTATCCCCTACAGGTAAGTCTGTCTGTAGAGGGCAGCATTCAGCACACAGTAATGTTCACAAGCAGTAAATAGTGCTTGAGGAGGTCATTTCCATAGCACAAAGTAAATCAGATATCTTGTTCTTACTTAAAGTGCACCTGTCACCTCAAAACACTAATACTAATTTAGGTTCTATTAATGAAATAAACTTTTTTGTAAATATAAATGTATTTTAAAAAATGTACTTTTATACAGCATTTCTCTCTGTCATCTTCCCTGTCAGCCCGACTTTTTTCTTTCCTGGGTCGGTTGGGCAGGGCTAAATGACGATTGACATTATAGCTCCTCCAATCAGATCCCTGCTAGATCATGATTTAAGGGATCTGATTGGACAGGTTGATTGGATCTGATTGTCGGATCCATATCACTTGTATGGTTCCTGTCTTGTATTTCATTTTAATCTGATTTATCTCCAAACCCTTCTCTAATTTTCACCCTTCTTTCTGTTCTCCTTAATCTGCCGCTGACCTCCTTTGTCTTGTCTTCCTTGTACCCAGATGGGCTACGGGAGCCGTGCCCTGCGGTTACTGGAGATGTATTACGAGGGGCAGTTCCCCTGTCTGGAAGAGAACAGCACGACCCAGAATTCTCAGGAGATTACTTCAGTGGGTAGTGAGGTCTGGACCAAAGTGTTTTGTCTCCGTTTTTTACCACGGTAACAGCTTTGCAGAGTTCTGTTCATCTTACCCTGGGCTGTTTTCTTTGCCTTAGGCTGTCAGTCTCCTGGAGGAATCGGTCACTCCTAGAAAGAACCTGCCCCCGTTATTACTCAGGCTAAATGAGAGACCCGCAGAGAAGCTAGATTATCTTGGCGTGTCTTATGGTTTAACCCCGCAGCTGCTGAAGTAAGATATTCATCTTTGCTGGTCAGCTAACTGATTAATGATGTTGTAACATCCTGTGTTCTGATTGGTGGGTAGTAAGCATTGTTCCCTTCTGACAATTCTGCGTCATTTCAACAATAGTTTTGAGTCTAAATGGGGGTAGGTATCTGTGCCCCCAGAGAGATCTACGATATAAAATAAAAATGACGATCACTCTCTAAAATAAACCTGTTATGGAAAACAATGGATACAGATTACTAGTTAGTTAATGAAAACTGTTTATCTTACCCTTAAAACCAGCAAAGTCTTTAGCGTTTAACTCCCCTTGTAACGCATTGGCTGGGTTGTCTTACTTTTAGGTTTTGGAAGCGCGCGGGCTTCGTTCCAGTGTATTTGCGTCAAACTCCGGTAAGTGTTGTGCTTTACTCTACCTTAATAACAGTAGATTGCTAATGATGCAATGAATAACATACGTTTATATTAAATTGCCTTTGGGTTCATGCCCTGGCAGGTAGGTAGGTAGGGCATCACTTCACTTACTAATTACACACTATTATACCCGTGCCCAATCCAAACACAAGGTTATCTGCCTGACTACCTTACCACTGGAAAATAGCAATTTTATAACCTCAAAAGTTGAACAGTTTAGACTCGCCAAAGAAATCCAGAAAGCTAGAAGTGAACTATCCCTTTAGGGTATACACAGGGGGTTATTGAAGTGAGAATTTGACTGTCGAATTCTCAAATAGTAGATTCCCATAGCAAATCCGTGACCGTGACAGTATACCCATAATGAAGTTGCAACTGCGACAGTATCAGTCAATTGGGTAGTGTATGACCGTCAGTAGCTGGCGAATTCACACCTTTACGCGACAAGTTGGACTTTAGTCAATAACCCCTCACAGTCACCAATAGAAGCTGGGTAAAAACAGATAGGAAGGCGCATACGCTCTTGGCCTGGATTTATGGGAAGGACAATCTAGGCAATAGTTTTCCGTGGCAAATACGAGATTTAGGCTGAAGAGCAGCACAGAAAGTATAACAGAGATTGGTGGTAAATTGGAATTAGCATTTCTAATAGAATCGCGGAAGCTTTGTATTTCACTAGCAGTAATCGGTTGGGAATTGTGCTGCCGATATGTTGTGGCTTGTTAGTGATTTTGGAGCAGGGAATGGCTACATTGGGAACAGGAAACATATGCAGTAATAGGTAATTGCTTCTTGTAGTTCTTTAAATACAGTCTGCGGAATGTTGGTCCCTTTCTATCCCCTCCAGAATGATCTCACTGGAGAGCACTCCTGCATAATGCTGAAGATGTTACACGAGGAAGAGGAATCTGACCATGAGCCATGGCTGAGCGCTTTCTGGAAAGGTGAAGGCACAAGGGATTCTGGGACATGTATAAAGGAATGCACACAGACATTGCCTGTGAACACGTACAGAGCATTAACAATAAATGTGTCTGTTATACACACATATAGTGTGTGTGTATGTATATATATATATATATATATATATATGTGTGTGTGTTTTAATTAAAATGATTTAATTTGTAAAATCTGCGACGCTAAATGAATTGAGCTAAAAAAATGACAGTTTTTATTAGAAAACCTTAATAAATACGCCCCGCGCTTCCCTATGGAAGGGTTGTTAAGCTTTGTAATCTCTTTCAGATTTCCGGAGGCGTTTCCTCTCTCTCTTGTCTTATCAGTTCAGTAGTTTTTCCCCATCGCTGGCACTGAACATCCTGCAGAACAAGAACGTCAAGATGAAATCCCAACTCTGTGAGTCTTCTACCATAAATAGCCCCACACCCATACCATATCATCCTTCAAATGCCTTAGTACAGCGGTCGGCAATGTGGAGCTCGGAGCGCTCCTCCGAAGCCCCGCCCATGACCTCTGACACCTCTTTTAATTGGTCATCGGCAGGCCATGTGTTCGGGAGAAGTGCGCTTCTCCGCCTTTACGACTCACACAAAAGTTGTTGCCGCTGGAGGAGGGAGCGAATTGGCTCCCTCCTCATTTAAGTTTGCCGACCCCTGCCTTAGTAGAAAGCCCATAGTTCTTTGCGTCTTACCCTTCTTTTTCCCTATGCCGTACTTTAGTGATCCGGCGTTCTGAACTGGAGGCGGCGCTGACGCCCTATGACCTGAAGCGTCTGGAGATGTACTCTCAAAACATGGTGGATTATCATCTCATTATGGATCTGATCCCTTCTCTCGCTCGAATGTTCTTCCTGCAAATGTTTGGGGGCCTCAATTTATCTGCAGCTCAGTCGGTAAGTAGGTGACATGTTGTGAAAGAAACTGTGTCTGTTCAGTAGGTTCTAGAAAAGACCTCCTAATTCCCCGACACATTGTAATAACCAGTTTGTTTGTCATGTTCCCTAGCGTCCAGTGTTCCCAGTCACAGGGGTGGAGTTTTACCGTTTCCCCTTTCTATTTGTATGTGTATATAATTTTATTTATAAGGTGCCAAAAATGTAAGCAGCGCTGTACAATTCAGCAGTACAAATATAATACACATGGGAAAAGTGCATTAAACAATACAAAGTAAAATATCACAAGGATACTTCACTTTAAGTGCCAGTTTGCAGTTGACACAAGAGGTTGGAGGTCCCTGCCCCATAGAGCTTACAATCTAAATGGGAGGAAGACTTTACAAACAGAGATAGAAGGATAATAAGAGCTGTAACAATGTGCTGAAACACTGGTCAGTAAGTAAAAATACTAAGCATAAATAACTGATTAAGGATAAAATCTACTTAAAAATCAGTGATAAATATGAGTGCTAGTGCTCCATAAGGTAGGACTTCAGTTTAGCTGTAGAGGGAATGTTCCTGGCGAAGACAAAGGGGTAAAGAATTCCAGATGTGTTACTAGATACAGGAACTGTGCATCTGCTCTTTAAATTACTTTGTAGTACAAAAACGTCTTGAGCCAAACTGGACGGCAAGAGGGACCATCCCACCCTAAAATCGAAAGAAGCAGGCGGCATCCATGACAGTATATATTTAGTGTGCCATCTTTACAACGAACAACATGTAGGTATACACCTGATGAAGGAAGGAG
>WMED01015574.1:0-13391 GCA_019650415.1 Pipa parva | reverse complement strand
AGTATTAGGATATCTGTAAAAATGAAAATAATATGACTTTGATGCCATAGGAATTCCCTGAAGTGAAAGGTTCCCTATAGCCAACAAAGTTTCATTATCTATTAGATACAAATATAAAAACACTTCACATACAGTGCTACTGTAGGTGTCTCTGGGGTATACTTTATTTGTAATATGTGCCGGGGGCAGGGAAATTTCAGTTTGGCCTCTGCTGACACAGATATCCAGGTAAAGTGGATATTAAGCACATTTCTTTTTCACTATGGGCTATTTATATTGCAGTACACTAGATAATGATTATTTTTTTTCTGGGGATTCCTTTGATCTCGGTGCTTGGTACCAGTCACCCAATATAAAATGATGAAAACCTGCTTGAAGCTCTAAAATCCTGCTTTATGACAACAAGCTGTCACTGTGAGGTGGCATGCGTTTCTGTACTTCTTGAGCTTGCAGACACTGGCGCATTTTAATTTTAGGACAGATGAATAAAAAAGCAGACAATGCTGACAAACCAGTGCTGATGATGTAGCTTACTAAGATGGCCTAGCTTTGGAATGGTATTTTTGTATTCATTTAATGAGAGGGGGAAAAAGTTAACTAACAAGTCAGAAGAATAGGAAGATTAACAAAAAAGATTTTATCATCAGCCTTCCATGAAAGAATAAAATTGCAATATGTAATGTAGTAGTGGCACAGAAATAAATTCAAATATTAAAGGATAAATAGAAGCAAAGACAAATGACAGCGGGCGGGGGCAAAAATACAGCTGCGTTGGCACAAAATGTTTTATTTTTTAACCTTACAAATAGTCTAGATTATGAGCAGCTGAGCCAAGATCTCTTGGATATTTGGCTGTTGTCTTATTACCATGAACCTAAAGTCAATCTCAATTTCTACAATATGTGAAAGTTCTAGGGTAACCAGATAAACTATTTACAGCTGCTTTGGCTTGCTATCAAAATCATGTTTTTCTCTTAGACTCAGCTGAGAATTTGCTAAATAACATCTAATTCAATTTCGATTGCTGTGAGATAACAAGAGTTTGTATGATTTCATCTTTTTTTCTTTTAAAAGTCCTAGATACTTTTAATTGGTGTTTTCTACCTTGGGAGAATTAATTAGGAGGAATTAGATGAGGAATTAACAGTTTTTTTTATGAGAACGTAGCTATTTATGAGTATAGTCAGAGTGGAGGAGGGTCCATCCAAATCTCTTGTTAAAACCAGCAGTAACAGGTTAAAAAGCCAAACAAGCAACAAATTATACGAACAGCTGAAACCAGCATAATATTAAAAAAGTATCTGTAACCCCCTCCTTTATGTAATAAAGTATCTGTTTATGATTAAAACTATGTGCAGGCATTGATAGTATCACATACCTCCACACGGTGCAAGAGAGTAGGGGGGCACATGCCATAGGAGGAAGATTGTCAGACCCCCCCTACCCCAATTGACCTGTGTAGTTGGAGAAATAGAATGATCATGCATGGATGCTTTAGCTACCAAACCCCAATCCTGTGTGATAGGGTTCCATCTGGTCTTGTCTCCGCCTTTTTTTCCTCTTTGGGGTAGACGTTAAGATTTTGCTGTTGCTATGGCTTTTAACTATATTGGCACATTCCTCACCCAATGAGTTGTGACACATCAGAATGTAATCGGTGAGTGAAATCACACTTCAAATGATTTCTCCCCTCAGTGTGACTGGCTTCCCTTCAGGCATGAAGTAACAATCATTTATCCAAAGTTTTTTTAAGTCGTTAAATTTTGAAAGACAGTTAGACATACCTTTTAATGACTTGAAAACACTGAACCATTTATGTATAACTTGTTAAAAAAGCAACCTGGAAATATGACTGAACTACAACGTTTGGACCAGGCATCCAGTATCATGAGTTTTTGTGTAAAAAATGTAGTAATTCCTCTCATAATTGTATTTATAGTTATTATCATTTACTTAGTAAATACAAGCTCTTTAAAACAATACATTTATAATGCTACTTCCATATAAAGTCAGTAACCATTGTGAGTCATTGCTGGGGCTTTAGCCATATATAGTTAATAAGCCAGCCCATGCTGAGTTACTTTCTGCCTCATATTTCTAATAATATAAGTATAGCAACTTTGTTTAGCAAGCAGATCATGCAGACACACACAGGAGCTGTACCAAACAGTCAGTGTGATAAAGATTTGTTTGCTTTTACAGAGTGATATTTGTACAGATTGCTCTGATGTGCTGTACTCTTCTAGGAGTGAAATGATTTATGTCTTTTAGCTCTAACCAACAGGGTTATTGATTTCACAGGTAACTGTGTCTTTTCATGCAAGTCAGAGTTGTTTTCTGGTACCCCACTGCGGGCTGTGATCCTGATTTACAATTCACAATACAGAATTCAATTAGGTTGCAAATCCCTTTTTTTCCCCTTCGTGCACAATTTAAGAGCTAATGTTTAATGGTATTTATCTGATAAAGTATGATCAAAGTTAATACCATGGAATTAATAAAAGCTTTTCAGCTTATCATTTGGATTTGTAACTTACTTACTTCTGTTTTATCCTTGTTTAGCATTCAAAGAAAGTTTTGAACAAAACATGCAGTGTCCCTTATAGAAATCTAAGAATTAAAATGAGTTTATCTGTTTGTAAACATCATTGTATTAAAACATGAGAGAATTGGATATGAAAGTTTTACCCCTTGCTGGGAGGGAATATAAGGAATATATTGCATATTTTCACATGTAGAACGCATGTAAAGAGGATACAGAAATTAGAACCACAAACTTCTTATATGCAGTATATAATGATTTAGTTAATAACACTGGAAAGCCAAATGCCCTTTAGTCAATGCAAAAAGTCATGTTGTATTCCTGAGTGTGACCCTTGTCACTGCTTGTGCAGCCTCATGTTCAAGGTATTAAAAGCAATACTATTGCTTCTCCAGATGTACAATACATACAATGTTTTTCAATGATTTATTTAAAATGTCAATATGATATATCAAATGTTACGTTATCCATTTAATTTTATTTCAATTTTGGTTTCATGTTATCACATTATTACAAGAAGCCCACTGTCAAAGATTCAGCAGTGTTTACTTTTACAAAACACAGCAGGAGAAACAAGCAATATTCTCATAAGGGGGGCGTTTTATGCAGTAAGAATCAATTTCTTTTTGCATTCTTTTAAGACATCCCCCTATTGAGTGCAGTCTTGGGTACCTTCTAAAAAGATATTACAGAACCAAGAAGAGTTCAGAGAAGGGTAACATAATTAAAAAAGGAAATGAAGCATTTTAATAAAGAGTATAATCTAAGCAAATTGGGGTTGTTTAACGTACATCAGGAAAAAGATACCCAGAAGGGGACATAATTGCAATAAACAACTATATTAAGTCTGATGTACAAGTTTTACACAAAGGAGCAATTCATCAAGATGCCTATAAAAATACTGTTGTATGGGTTATCTCTTGAAGCTGCAAGTAAATTTCATTAAGGAATGACACACTATAGATTCAGCTCTCATAAAACCAAATCCATTTTATCAGCATCATCTCATTTTCTCTACATTTACCAGTATCACTGATTTGATCAAAAATCACAGTAGTACTAATAAGTTCGAGGATCACAATTTCACTCAATCGATTAAAGATCACTGACGTACTCAGTTGATCAAGGATCACATTAGCATAATTTGTTCAAGGTTCACATATCTTCAGTGTTATTCATTCTTTGGGGCTACCAAAAGTTAGCTGAATGGGCTGAATAGCTCTGGGCATGCGCAGTCCCTTTCACCCCTATGGTATCTGCTATGGGACAGTAGGGGAACAGCACGGAGGTGGAGGGGGTGTGGATATGGAGGTAGAGGGGGCGTAGCTATGTCCTGTGCAGTTGGGGATGCCACAATTGAACTGAAATTACAACGTAGGAGAAGTTTAAACCAAAAAAAATACCTGCCAACTTCTTAAGAGGTGAAAACTAAAATCGGAAAAGCCGTTTGCGCTTTTCCGGATTTAGTAACGGGAGAAGGCTTTGAAGTTTCTCCCGGTAGGTATCACGAGATTTGCATCATGCAATACTTGCTGTGAGAAACTTTTTTTTATTGGATATATACATGGAAAGGTAGCTATACTATATGGCTAACCTTTCCATGGAAATGTTTAATTAAAAAAGTTTCTCGCGGCAAGTATTGCACAATGCAATGATACCTACCGGGAGAAACTTCAAAGCCTTCTGCCAACTTTAATAAATTTCCCCCTAATAATTGGGCGAAATTTATTAAAAACGATAACATCGATATCGTGATATCGAACGGGTTTTTACCAATATATCGATACTACTAATATCGCCATATCGAATTTCAATCAAACCATTGATTTCATTGGCAGAAAAGCTGAAAATTCGATATCGCGAAATCGATATCAGTAAGATTGCAATATCGCAACATTGGTAAAAACCCATTCGATATAGCAATATCGGTAATTTTACCGATTTTAATAAATATCGCCCAAAATTTTGAGTTAAGCCGTATTTAACTCTTGTTTTCTTACTGCCTTTACATACCCTTTAACATTAAACTAATTTATTAAAGGTTTAAAAATATAGAGGGGATATTTATCAAAGTCGAAAAGGTTTTTTAAAGGCCTGTTGCTGGAGGAACAGTCTTTATTTTATTATGTTGGTATTGCCTATTTAAAAATACTCTTTTTGCCATGTAAGAAATAACTTTTTTATGCATTTTTTTTATATCAAAAAATTATTTTCGATCTTTAAAAATCCCAAAAATGCTTGATAAATAACCCCCCTATGTAGTTTATATTCATATATGTAGTTTAGAAGTATCTTCAATATGTACAGTTTGCCTACATCAAAGTGTCATAAGTAGGGAGTTGCCTCATGAATTTAATAATTAATATTCAAGCTGCTGCATTTTCTTAAATATTAAATTAACTGAAAAATCTCAAAAAGCACATTCTAAATTTAAAAAAAAAAGCTATTTTTTAATTAATTATTATTTTATATCTGCAAAGATATCATCACCTCAGTTTTTGCTGTTGTTTTCAGTGTGGATATAAAAAAAATGCTCAGCAAACTTCTTTATTTACAGAAGACTGAATCAGATAAAATAAAAAATAGTAGGGTAGACAACTTTGCATATTCAGTAAATTGCACGTTGTCACGGTGATGTGGTGACAGGAAGTGCTTTCTGAGCTTAGTCAGGCGAGTAGTAGCAGTGGCTTATTGCAGCAATTCGACCTAAATAGGCATATTATTACATGGATCTGCTTAAAGGAGATGGTGTCACTATAGCTATTTCTTTTTATTTTAATTTAAACATACTATCAGTATGCATGAATTAAGAAAAGAAAATGTCACCATTTGTCACATTTTGGTTGCCAGAGGGCAATTGCCTAACTGCAGATTTTTCATTCCTTTCAATGGCAGACGAGTCTTAGTTCATGTGGACACTCTGTTGCTCCATTTGTTAATCCTTTCAAAAAGCAAAAAGATGCAATAGAAGCAGTAACCCTGCTGAGAACCCCCAATTCACCACTTTCACATATCTATATGAGGATTTGCAAAGCTGTTTTCGTGTTGATCAGACATTGTTTGTTTAGAAGTGTAAACTTGTTCTCTGGTTTTGAACCTGCAGTCCCCAGTGTCCTGGACTGTAGTTATTTCAGAGAAAAGTAAGTAAGGGATTTCAGAGAAAAGTGTTGCAGATTATTTTGTGTTTATCCAAGAAGTCTTGTATTCTGTTTACATTTGTCCAGATCAGACTTCTCTGGTTTGCTGTATTGTATAAATAAAACAGTGTCAATGAAGAAAACCACTATTTTTCAACAGTTTTATCTCTAAACGTTGTGCAGGTATATGGGGGGGTTAATCCTCACATTTATTGTCTGGATGTAAGCAGAAATTGAAAAGGTCCTAAGAACGGACGAAAAAGTTGAACAAATCATTTTCAACTTTAGTAAATTTCACCCCAATGCTTATTAAATGTGAAAGACTTGCTATCCAACAGAATTTACTCATGGCCAAATTGACTGAGGTAATAACACCTTACCTAACTGGATATCCATGAAAATTATATAATGAAATGCAACAGAGTATGCTAACGACTACACAAATGTTAAAAAGGAGATCTTGGCACGACTCAAAGTCAACCTTGGAGAGGAACACTTCAGCTAGTGCTATTGCAAAGGAATTGGTGCAGATGTTCTTCCACACAGGTATCCCTAAGAAGATCATGATAAATCAAGAAACTGCCATTTATGTAAAAGGTCACCTGAGAAGCTAAGGTAATTAACGAAAGTTACACACTTGGGAAAATCTGTTTGCCATCCCTAATCTTATGGTCACTGGGTTACATGGGGCTCCAGCTCTTTTTCCATGATGGAGATTATTATGGAAATCCATTGAAAGTATGGATCTGCTTATCCGGATGATGTGGTTAGTCCATATTGGGAGAGCCATTTAGCTAAAGAACAAGCCATAATTCTGTTCCTTATGGAAGGCTGACTTAATTGCATCCCCATGAAAGGTAATTTTCAGATAGTATGTTAGTTGTGGTACAATATTGGTGGGGGTGTAAAAGAATTTATCCCAATCTGATATTAGTAAAATAACCCAGTTGTACATTCAACAACACATTGAACTGTATACCTCAAGGTACTTCCAAACTGCTTCTGGGGTCATCATTTGTACATCAGCATGTGTTATAGCAGATATCTGCATCACCTATTAGTTACCTACTAAGCAGTCAAGGATATCACTTTCAAAATGACTGGAAGATGTGGAAAGTCTGTAACTTGGGGTAGGCAGGATACTGTTGAGACTCTAGCATAATGAGTCTTATTGCAAGGCTTCAGACACTTTTCTTTAAAAGGGGAACAGTCCAGGACTTTACTTCAGAACCCAAAATTTGAATAAAGGTCAAATAATTTTTAATAATATAAACACTGCATTCAAGTCCAGACATAATTCTGCCCAAACTTGGTAAACAAAAATGAAAAGGGGTATCATATGTTAGACATGGTGTACTGTATAGCAATATACCTTTAAAGTATAACCATATACAGTAGCTTGAAAAAGTTAACACATTCAAACCCAATTTAGTTAAGAAAACAAAACAAACCTTCCATAAGTACAACAGTTTGCTGTATCAGGATATGCAACTTTTATAGGTTTACAACTGCTGATTCTGTGCCACATAAAGGTCACTTAGTTAGGGATTTTGTACCATTCAAAACCCAGGCCAGTCAAGCTGTAGTTCCACGGACATCTCTTCAGAAAGACTTTCCACCTACTAAGGGTGAAATTTAATAAATTTGGAAAAGCCAGATTTCACTTTTACGAATTCCCGTTTTCTAGTGGTAAATATCGTGAGATTTTTTTCTATCGATATTTACCGACAGAAACTTTTAATTGAGTCTTTCGATATTGATTTTCCAATGGAAAGGAAGCCATTCTACTAATGTAAATGAGATCTCGCAGGAATAAACTCGGAAACTGGGCAGCTCAGTGTTTATCACTGCTGCCTTGCAGCGCTGAATTCCTAGGTTCAATTCCACCCTGGAAGCAGCTATTTATTCCTATTAATAGCACTTATAGGTTACTGAGCTGACACTTTATGTTACTGCACTTATTACTGTCCTGTCTCTGTATGTAAGCATTCCTCCCATTTAGATTGTAAGTTCTATGGAGTAAGGATATCCATCCTCTTGTTTTAATCATGGCCGGGCACTTAGAGTGATTCATCTTCATGATTTTGTGTTTGTAATGTACTTTACTAGTACTATGTTAAGCACTTTCCCATGTATATATTATAATTGTATTGTTGAATTGTACAGCTCTCTATAACATAGTGGCGCTTTTTAAATAAAAATATACATTTATAGGTCGGGTAAGTCCTAATGGAGTCCAATGTCATGTCAATATCTCAGACTCAAACATGGCAGTAGATTTATTTTCATTTTATGCTGATAATGATGTTGATGTGGGGGAGGGAATTATAACTTGCTATTTCCTGTCCTTTTAGTTGATCAAAAGCATAAAATGAGTGGTGCCTATTAGCATGTTACCATCTGACAGTTACATTCATGTGTGATAATCTTCTAAAAATACTGTAGACTCGGCTGGGGGCATGTTGTGATGTTCTTGGAATGACTTTAGTGGACCTGTAACTGCAAATGGTTTCCACAATCTTAGAAAAGGCAGAATTATCTAAATTTGCTCATTGCCTGTACAGTGAGTGGACATAAAACCATGTTTAGCATTTGCAATCCCCTTGTACTAGATACAATCAAGTAAATAGTTTTTGAGGTTACAGTGACTTTAAACATACTTTGTTGTCTTAATTACTCAGCAAAATGGCTTTGAGCTCACACAGCTGTCTTGTTTTGTGTACCACATGCTTGCATTCATTTAATTCAAACTGATATTATTTTAAGGCAGATGAACAAATTCTATATCTAATATATTACTATTTCAGGATTGTATCTGTGTTTTCCCCCATAACTTTGATGCACCAGGGATGTTCATTAAGCTAGATACACACAAGCAAGAAACATATAAACATTGCTTAGGATTTTACCAGAGTTTTATTTTCCGCTGAGTAGACCCATTTCCAAATATATCCACTTTTTTCTTGACTATTTTAGCTAGTTTCACAAATTCAGTACAAAATCAAGTGCAAAACAATACAGATTCCATGAATTATCAGATGATAAAATGGATTGTCACATTCTCATTTGCACAACAGTTTTAAGAATTTTGAATAATACTTTTGAAGAGAAATAGCTCTGAAATCACAAAACACATATGAGAATTGTGCTATAATTAGGGATTTGCAAAAAACATGAAGAAGGTGTTGTTTGCCAGGAAGATCAGCAATAGACACTATTGCATCTTCTATGGGCTACATAAACTGCCAACAAAAGAATGTTACATTAGAGAATCTGCGGGGGTTAAAGAACACTGATTTAAAGTATGGACATTTTGAAAAGCACACAGAGAAGTCTTTCATACCTGAATGGTTATATGACATGATCTCCTAAAAATATGTTCTGTACATTTTAACTTTTTTTTTTTATAGACTTACCCTTTAAGCTAGGAAAACCCTTCAGAATAAAAAAAAAATAATAAACTTTATGAAGGCACACCCATGCGAAACATACAAGTATAAATCCAAACTGCGCCATGCAGTTTATTTTATAATACTGATTTTTGATACCCAAAAATTAAACTTGCAGTCAATCTAGCTAAATGTAACAGGAATCATCTTTTGAAGGCAATCATTTTGTAATAAAAATGGAAAAATGTTTGATACACATGAGTTCAAAATCTTATTTTGAAAGGCAGCAAAAACACGTGCCTTGGAGCTTTAAAGCATATTCCTATTTTATATTTACTCTCCAGTATTTGAATTTTGTAAACACCAGCCTGCACCTAGAGTTGCAGACCATCACTGAACACTTTCATAAAGTTGTTGATTACAAACATGAAATCACAACTAATATCCTCTAAAAGTAATTTCAGAGCTTTCACGTTTTAAAAAAAGGACAATGTGTACTGCTTCACAACGTAATGCAGCTAATCAAAAAAAAAGGAGGAGAATTAAGGTATTTACATAATGAGCAATTCTACAGAAGCTGATAATCCCCATGTAAGCACTGTTGATTATATCCCATACTGCTTCAAACAAACTGTACCAGATTGCATCCTGTCATCAACACTTTCAAAGAAATCTTTAAAGCCTTTTATGGTTCTGTATGTTTATTGTATAATGATGTTCTTCAGGTAGATTATGCTGGTGAAAGAGGACAGTGTCAAGACAAGGTACCAGCAGGAGAAAAGAATTTCTGCTCTCCCGGTAATTCCATACTGGGCTGTACTTGGAGCTGAAAAGACAAGAAAATAAAGAGAAAAATCATTCAGTCTTTGTGTGTTCAACTACATTAAGTATAAGTGGTTGTTTTGGAAGTAGGTCAACTTCTTTCTGTACAAAATCAAAATAATAAGATATACAAGTGAAGAATCTCTGCCTGCTGTTACTGACAACATGCTGATTGGTGGGGATGAAGTCTTTGCTGATCAGCAAGAAGCTAGAGACAATGAGGAAACAAGATGAAAGAGTAATGAGTAGAAACAGTTGGATTTTATGAGGGAGCTATGAATAAGATAAGAGCAATGATGGATAAGAAAATGAAAAGGGTATGGAAAAGCTACCAAGAAGAGTAAAAGAGAGGGATAAACAAGGCCTAGATCATTAAAAAAAGATGACTAGTGGACAATAATAGGGAGGTGGGAGATATGATAAAGATTGGAAAGGTGAGACAGATGTCAATGAAACTAGGGACATTAATAGAGAATTATAAAATGAAAAAAGTGAAAATGTGGTTGAGGATGAAAGAAAATTTAGTGTGAGAAAGACCAAGATAAGGGAAATGGTGGTAAAAATATATTATTATTAGTCCCCGTTTAATCATCTTTTATTTTATGGTCTAACAAATATACACCCAACACATTCAATTGTATTTGCTAGGACAACATCCTTGGAGGAGGACATTTATCATCTTTACTCTAAATGAATGATGAATGACATGCTTCTAAACATTGTTGTATCTATTTACTGTATATATAAATCAATATCAAATATTTATCAATATCGATTTTATTGATACTTTTTTTTTTTTACTTTTCATAAATAAGAGGAAAAGAAAAATGTGGGTGGAAAAAACCAGTGAATGATCATAGTAAATATCCCCCTAGTCTTATTTTTGAAAGCTTCTGCATGGATAAGTCAGTGTGCTAAAAAAAGGTCTTCTGTTTCCAGGATACTATAAATTTTTGCAACAACAACTGCTCTGTAAAATAATGTCGGTAATGCAATGAAACAGCCTCAGGAGATTTTCTAAAGGCAATATTTTCTTTTATCCTTTTAATCGCAGTTCCAGTCTACAATCAAGAACAGATGCACATTACATTACTGACACATTATGGAGGATCTTTTTCAGTCTCACAATATTTCTTCTTCCTGTTTTTTTCGTGTTTGAATAGCAAAAATCACAAAGAGTGCTTTCCATAAACACAGGTATTGTACGTGTGAAGTATTCATTATAGCACAGATGTGTACATACTGACTAGCTAATAACATTTTAATATGAAGACTACAGAAGTTTTACTTTTTAAAAAAAAATAGAAAAAAGTATTTCTGATAACTTTCAAAGGAGATTTACTTGCATTTTTAACATTAAGTTCAACAATTATGCTGTCTTTTAACACTGCATTTGATGACATAATATATATATATGCACACACATACACACATATATTGCATTACAATATTAATTAATTTAATTAAAAGTCACCTCTGAGTACCATACCCAGTATAAAAGCACTCGGCTTTTATATGGTCATGGAACTCCTTGATGTCTATTAATATCCCTATAAATTCCAGAAAGGGGTAGATTATCCTCTATATTATTAAAGTATTTGTAAGTTCCATAAAACTGATAACAAATAGCTTTAGTTTAGCTATAAGGAGACATAAAAGCCTGAGTATGTCCTTTGTCCTTACCCAAATGTACTTATGAAATTATTAATCTAATTATAAATGTCTGTAAATGCTATGCAATAGCTGTTTCTGTAGCTTATAAAGAGGGCTTACAAGTGTAATACAGACAATTAAAATGTTTGGAGAAGTAACTATGTCAGATTGTTAATGGAAGTCAACAATAAGTTTTCCCTACCATCAATCTATGTCACAAGCCTGCTCTACATCACCCTGTTAAAAAATCTAACATTAAAAAAAAGACAAGCACCCCCTAAGGCCTCAAGACAAATGATAGTTGCATGTAATCTCTCATGAGAAATGGGGGGCATGGAGTGAAATGAACCATTAACTAGTATAAAAATAGTTGATGTTTATCTTGAATCACTGATAGCTGAGCCTGCTGTGACTGCACATACATATGCTACCAGCATATTTTAAGCCATATTTATTAAAATATGAATGTTTTGAAAAAGCTACTATGTCAAATTTTATACCAAAAGAAGACCTTTTTACATTTTACACAATATGATAAACATACATTTATTTGTTTCATATACATTTTCATATGTAATAGATGGTAAAAAAAACACCACAGTTAGTTGTTCTCCAAAAGTTGTTCTGTTTGATATTGTAATGTTATATGTTATTTATGAGTTATCCATGAAAAAACGTATTTAAGGACCGTGGATGATCTTGTAGCGGTGTTATACATTTATACATTATTGATTACAGTAACAACATATAGCATTCAGAACATTAAAGGTAGCAGCAAATATAGAATAAAGAAGCATGTCACAAATAATAATAGGAGGAAGAATGACTATATTAATAAAAGAACATGAAATTATAAATCTATTATTTATGTAATGTGTATATTTATATAACGCCAACATCTTCCACAGCATATACAGAGATTCATCATTCAAATTAGTCTTTGCCCCGTGGAACACACAGTCTAGTTTTTGCTATGCAATAAAACCTCATAAAGGTATTAGTGCATCATAGCAAACATGTAAACCTTTTTAAGACAATGGCTTACTGAATAGAAAACTTGTATGTAAAAAGTGGTTAATCTTGAAATATTTACACAGATCCTTTTTGGGAATGTCATGAATATTATACATAAATACATACATACATACATACATGTTTACCTCTACTTTTGCTCAAATGTGAGTAGTCCTGATTTACTTCAATGTCTTGAATAGGGATAATACTTTGTTTTACTCAGGTATTGGCCTAGAAGTCTGATATGATCTACTTGAATATTTGTATGAAATGACTATGTTCTTCCACATAGCTCTAAGACTTTCTGATTTCGCTAAGTGGGTTTATTTTATTTTTATGAAAAGAAATAATTTAGTTGATGTAATGAAGAACAATTTGCACAAATTAGATACTCTATAGTTAACTATGATTTAGTTAATTTACATGTCAATAAGGTGTAAATATATACCGTATATACTCGAGTATAAGTCGACTTCGTGTATAAGTCGAGGTCAGTTTTTGGGCCAAAAATTTTGAAATTTGCTATGACCCTTGTATAAGTCGAGGAAGGAGTGGGGGGCTGTAAAGTGTGTGAGGAGCTGTCAGATAGAATGGTATATTAATAGAGTATCCTTATAGTACCAAAAGAAAAACACACCACACATCTAGCTCCTAGCCCAGGGGTCTGCAACCTTCAGCTCCAGCCTCCTTGTTGAGACTGTTGGGAATTGCAGCTGTGTGTGTGTTTGTGTGTATGTATGTGTGTGTGTATGTGTTTGTGTGTGTGTATGTGTGTGTTTGTGTCTGTATGTGTGTGTGTGTATGTGTTTGTGTGTGTATGTGTATGTGTGTGTG
>WMED01015573.1:0-13600 GCA_019650415.1 Pipa parva | reverse complement strand
TGTGTGTGTGTCTGTATAGTGTGTCTGTATAATGTGTGTAGTGTGTGTGTGTCTGTATAGTGTGTGTGTCTGTATAGTGTGTGTGTGTGTCTGTATAATGTGTGTAGTGTGTGTGTGTGTGTGTGTGTGTGTGTCTGTATAGTGTGTGTCTGTATAATGTGTGTAGTGTGTGTGTGTGTGTGTGTGTGTTGTCTGTATAGTGTGTGTGTGTCTGTATAATGTGTGTAGTGTGTGTGTGTGTTGTTCCTCCCGGCTACCGTAGTTTCAGTGCACGTGGAGGCAAAGTTGATATTGTGCTGAATGTTTATTTTTTTTTAAACTAAGCTTCTAGACTATGTGCTAAATAATAGTGGGTACAGTTTTCAAAATAAAATAAGCACTATACCATACCTCAACAAAATAATTTATAGTTAGTATTTTATTATTTATCTGTCTTTTCTTTTCTGCATGTTTCACTACTGTATTTCTTTGCCATTTGAATTCTTCAGTAGTTAAGGTGTAAGCAACTAGAACAGACCTAAAGAGACAGAAGTCATGGTGTAAACAGATTATTAACAGAGAATAATTTTAATATTATAACCTGAAAGTTTACTGCATTACAAGTTTCTGCTATGGTGTCTGACTAGGGAGACAGCTCTAACCACATTGCTACCACTGCTAAAAACTGTCCATTTTTCCTTTGTTCAAACATACATATTACAGCACTCTCCTAAACCAAAACCTATCAATCCCAGTCTCCTGTTTGCTACATTTAAAGCCCTCCACCTCAGATACACTAATCCCTCTTCACACCCCTCAAGACTTTGCAATATTCTTCAAAAGCAAAGTAGATAGTACCCACCAACAGATAACTTTTTCTCCAGATAACACTGAATTACTTCTTCCTAAATTCCCCCCTGGGTTTCTAAATTTCTTTTCTTCCTGCTACCCAGTCTGAAATCTCTCAACTTCTCTCTTCCTCTCCTGTCACTACCTGCTTACTTGACCCCGTTCCTTCTTTTCTAATAATGTGCTGCTCTTCTGCCCTTGCATCAGCCCTAATGCACCTGTTCAATTCTTCCCTGTCCTCTGGTATCTTTCCTTCCTTTTTCAAATAGGCCTGCGTCTACCCCATCATCAAAAATGCTACACTGGATCCTCAATGCCTTTACCATCTTATCTCTCTCTTGCCTTTAGATTCTAAACTTCTGGAATGTCTGGTCTGCACCCACCTTGTTAACTATTTGCATGTCTATCATCTCCTGGACCCTTTGCAATCTGGTTTTCATCCAGGGTGCTCTACGGAGACTACTCTGTGCAAACTTGCAAATGATCTCCAGATTGCCAAAGGCAAGGGACACTTTTTTATTCTTATAGTCCTGGACCTATCCTCTGCATTTGATACTGTTGATCACTCCCTCAGATTCTCCATGTGCTTGGTGTCTGTAATCAAGGTGCATCTTGGCTGAGCTCCTACATTTCTGATCACTCCTGCTTCCAGTGATAATGATGCTTTCTCTCCTATCCCACTTAGTGTGGGGGTGCCTCAAAGCTCTGTCCTTGGTCCCTTCCTGTACACTCTTTCCCTGGGTGATGTCAGCTGATTTAGTCTTAAATACCACCTGTATGCAGATGACACCCAAATTTACTTATCTGCCCCTGCGCTAAAACTTGAAATCAATATTGTCTCTGGCTATCTCCTCTTGCATGGCCTGGCACCGTCTCAAACCAAATTTTGCTAAAACTGAACGGATTATTTTCCTTTCTAAACCTGGTACTGCTCCCTCCTTTTCCATTTCAATTGATGATGTCATCATTAACCCTGTTACTTCTGCATGTTTTCTTGGGGTGACTTTTGACTCTGCTCTTTCATTCTCTAACCACATTGATGTTACTGTAAAAACTGTCAATTTTTCCTTTGTAAGGTTGCCAAAATCCGTCCATTTCTTTCTCAGGCCACTGCTAACACCCTTATGCATGCCCTTATCTTATCCTGCTTGGACTGTTGCAATGCCCTTCTAACTGGCCTTCCAGTTTCCCATCTTTCCCTGCTCCAGTCTATTCTAATTTCTGCTGCTAAAGTAATCTCCCTCTCTAACCAGAAGCCTCCCCTCCAACTCTTGTCTGCTCCTTGACTCCCAGTTAATAAACTTATTAATTACTGTGTCCTACTTTTGACATTCAAATCACTTCACTCTGTGGCCCCTCCCTACATATCTTCCCTTTTTTGCTCGTATACACCTAGCCATCAGCTCCACTCTTCACAAGGCAACCTTCTTCAGGAACCCCTCACTAAGACTGCCCATTCTCGTCTTAAACCTTTCTCTCTTGCTGCCCCTTATCTTTGGAATTCTATATCCCTCTACCTTCTCCAAGAGATATCCATAAATATCTTCAAAACTAAATTGAAATCTTAATTCTTGGAGCATTAGCACTGGTCATCATGTCTATATTATATATTTAAGCAACTATTTATTATAATTTTTTTAAATTTATTTTCTTATTTAGTTGGCAGCTATAGCCTAATGAACTGACATTTTATGCTACTACACTTGTTACATTCGTATCTGTTTATGGAAGCCTTCCTCCTATTTAGATTGTAAGCTCTATGGGACAGGGACCTCCATCCTCTTGTTTCAATCATGGCCTGGCACTTAGAGTGATGTATTTTCTTGATTATATGCTTGTAATTAACTTCACTTGGTCTTTGTTAAGCACCTTTCCCTTGTCTTGTGTTATAGCTGTATTGGATTGTACAGTGGATTGTACAGAACAATCTTAACTTAGCCTTAACTCACTTTGGTCATGTTCCTGTGGCAGAAAATTTGTTTTTTAAGCTTTGTAGTCTTTGTATAAAGATTTAATAAAGCACTTCTGTACAGTTATCACTGTGAAAATAAGCATTGCAGTGTACTCCTTTTCATGATTTAGAGTTCCTGTACCCAAAGAATCACATTGTGCTGAAGGAGAAGATGGAGATTGCAGAAGGTTGAACACTTTTTTTGGTTAAACTTTACAGCTAAGATCATGAGGGACAGGTCTAACAACCTAATCACCTTTTCTCCGATGGAAACTTTTTTTTTTTTTTTTTAAAGTACTTTTATGGAAACTTCTTTTTATGGAGCTACTTACTGTACTGTTTTTTTAACCGAACAAGATGAGATGCTTCCTATAATTATTGCACTTAAGTTCTCCAGGTTAAAATGTTTGCTTTCTATTCTTATGGCAAATACATGCATTTTCCCAGGGGATGGTATATTTGGGATTCATTCTGAAGCCACAGAGTATGAGTGTTTACATAAGAAAACCTTGGAATGTAACTTCTTTTCCTTTGCATAAGGGCTCCTAAAGCAAAGCCTTTCTCTATTCATTACACTGCCATCTAATCATTTAATATTACTTCCCTCACATAACATGCCTAGAATTCTTCTGGTTGCTACAGTCCATAACCATCCATTTTTTTTTAATGTGTATAACTGTTGTGAACAGCAAGTTTATTATACACAACCAGCAGGAGGTGTAGTTCTGCTGAAGGATTGTGCAATACTTTGGTTGGTAAATGCCTTAATTTACACCCCCTTGAAGTTACATTATTTTGATTCCTTCATTCCCGGGTTTTGGCTTAATCCCATGGGTAACTATTTTCTGCTTAAAATGCTGAAGGTAAAAGTAATAAATGGAACTCACACCAAGGCATAACAAATATAACCATAGGTATCAGGATTTCTTTATATAATAAAAATACAGAATGTGCCAGTTTATTTCATGAACTTCAGAACAGGGTCTGCGGGATCCTTAAGCCACTACCAGGGCATAGTTAATGGCTCTAACTGGACAACTAGGTTTCCTCATACACACCCTTTTCAAGGGATCATCTACATACTTCCATCATGCAAGGCCTAGATGTGGATACTATAAAATTCTGCACAAGTTGACCAACCATAAGCCAAGCACAGGAGTCCTTCAGTTTACCCTTAGTGGGCTAAAGTAATAAGCTTTTAAACTTCTTTGTTGGGGTTCTTTGTAGTCCTAATACAAAATTCTGTATTGCGAATCTGCTTAAACAGTGGAGCTTCACTTGTAGTCACAGTACAGGATTCCTTACATGATGCCCCATGGAATTATTCTTCCTACCAATCAGCTTAGACCTGGAAATATCTTGGTTGTGCTGCTACAGCTTATATAGTGAAAGCAGGAATAGCTTCAACAAAATAAGATGAATTATAATTAGCAATCAAATAGAGAAGATAGACTGTACCCTGTAGCAGCTGGATTCCCTGACTCTACCCCAACCTCTTTAATCCTTTTATTTGTGTTAATTTTCATAATATACTTCATTTTACCTGGTATGTTCAGACTTGACTTCTTTGGCCCTTTGCAGGCCATCCAGCTGGCAATACTGGAACTCCAGGTCAAAATTTGGGATCTGTAAGAGTTTTCAAATCTGCAGCCAATCAAACTATAAGCATCAAATAATCTATTCAAATGTAGCTTTGCAAAAATACTGCAATACTTTATAAAACTGTCTGAAAGCGGACCTGTGATGTCCACTTAACAGACTTTTTTTTAGGAAGCAGAGAGTTGTCTTCGCTCAATGCTAAAAGCATCCAGCTAAGACTGTAGTAAAAGAAGCAAACTCCCTGCTCTGGTGCCCAAGTTGAATCTTGAGTCAGATTGGGCAGGGCTACAAGGATCACTGACATTAATGTTCCCCCAATCAGATCTCTTAAATCATGATCCTACAGGGATCAGATTGGAGGAGCTATAATGTCAATCATCATTTAGCCCTGCCCAACCCAACTCAAGAAAGAAAAGTCAGGCTGACAGGGAAAATGACAGTGAGAAACACTATATAAAAACACTTTTAAAAATGTTTATTTCATTAGTAGAACCTAATTTAGCATTCAAGTTTTGAGGTGACAATTCCACTTGAAGCAGTAGGGATCTTTCTTTATAACAGATCCTAGCAGGTTCTTGCTGTCTTTGTATCGCATAATAGAACATTGCAATACGACGTTAGCGCATAAAATAATTAAATGTGACTTCCGGGAGGGGGGCCATCAGTACAGCCACCCTCTTAGAGAGCTCTGCTCCTGAACAAGGAAAAAGAAAAAAAAAAAGAAAAACTACTAAGAACAAATGAAAATAACAAAACAAGCTAAAACAAGACTATAAAAAGAACTAAAAAGGAACACAAACAACAGGAAGCGGTGGCAATATATTTCCCCGGGAGCCAAAGCGCCAACATAACACAAGCACAACAAACCCACCCACACCAAAGACAAGCACAGACCTGACCTAGGAGAGTGCCAGTGAAGAAACCAGCCAACCTCCCATGTCTCCAAGCAGATCAGGGCCCGCAATTGTTGGATGTAAAAAACCCATTGCCACAGGGTTCATCACCGAAGACCAACTAACACAGGTAGAAACTCTGTCAACAGTACAGAGCCCAGCGATAACGGCAACCAACACTGGTACCAGCCTCTCAGGAGCCCAAGCAGATCAGCTGCCAGAGACAAAGGACCCACTGCCAGACTAGCATTCAGCCAACAGCTCAGTGCCCAGCTACAGCCAAGGACCACACACTTCCAATGGTTGGCAACCCAACACAATCTCTTCCAGCCATCAAAGAAACCTTCATCAGGTTCTGCAAAATTGCAGGATACTCCATAAACTCAGCAAAAATCATAGCTTTAGTGATTTATCGCAATTTAAAACAAAAACTGGGATCTTCTTTTCCCTACAAATGGGCCACTGGCAACATCAAATATCTAGGACTGAATATCCCTCGAAATATCAACCAATTATATTCCAAAAACATACCAACCATATTAAACAAGATCTCTATGGCACTCCAAACATGGACATCACTGCCAATATCACCAATAGCAGAATCCATTTAATAAAAATGATAACTTTTCCAAGAATATTTTATACTCTACAAATGCTACCAATAATTCTGGAATCAACTGATGATCAAAAACTCAAAACCACAGTCCAAAAATGTATCTGGAATAGGAAAAAAACAAGAATATCATGGAAAAAATTAACACAGCCCTGTACTAATGGAGGTCTCAATTTATCAGACTTTTTATCATATAATTTATCGGCTCAATACCAACACGCCATACAATGGATTACTCATAATAAATAATAAATTTACTAATACTCGGATCGAACAAAAACCCGTCACCAGAAATGTCATTTACAACACTATTACACACCAATCCAAAGAAAAGATCCAAAAAATGTTAATGAGAACCCACTACTCACAGCGACATGCTGTGCATGGTACAAACTCCACCACAGAAACAACCTCAACCCAACCATAACTATATTCCTCCCCTTCTACCAAAACCCACATTTTTCCCCCTGGAAAATGCTTAACAACTTTCAAAAAATGGAAAGAAGCAGGTGTGACACATATAGATCAAATAATAAAGAAAAAGGTAATTTCCTTCAAACAAATCAAACTACTACCTCCAAGAATACCATTCCAACTCTTAGCCTACTTCCAGGCCAAATCATATACGAAAAGCATAATACAACAATTACAAGAAAAAGACTTAACGCACAAAATTGATGATTTAATTAAAAAAAAAATCCAAGACAACTCCCAAGTGTGAGCACAATATACCAAAGAAGCAAAGAAAAAATACAATATACAACAACAGGAATAACACACTGGACAAAATACTTCCCAAATATTCCAATGGAAAACTTAATAAATGCAACTCTAAAAGCTAACAAAATACTTATATCAACAATGTATCATGATCTTACATTAAAAATACTGCACTGGACCTATTAAAAAGATTTAAGATGGGCCTAATAGCATCCCCAACATGTCCGAAATGTTCAAACCCAGATGCTGACCTATACCATTGCCTATGGGGAATGCAAAAGCTACTCGCAAAAAATCAGAACATATTGTCAAAACAAATTAAAATTGAAAATCACATTAACTCCTGAACGAGCAATATTCATAATATATGATAAAGAACTACAACTTAATCTAACTAAAAACAACAAAGCACTTTTGATCAAAATTACAGCAGCAACAAAAAAAGTATACTCTCACACTGGTTACAGATAAGTTTCTCCCCCCCCCCCACCCCAGAAGCCACTAACAAATGAATTAAATTCCTCTTCAGGATGGACTGACTCAACTCATCAATAGTCAAAGAAGACAATACAAAAAAAAATTCTTTTAAACCTGGAACACATAAATAAACATACTACTTCGAGAAACCAAAGAAATACTAATAACACAATTCCAATATACTATATGGTACATAGCCACAACTCTGAGTGGAAACACCCCTATAAAAATTGAAATCAAATGCTGTAAAATTAAAGGCGACTGGGAAAAGGACACTACAAACACAAAATACACACAAACCTTTACAGAACAAATGTAAAATCAAACTAAGACACTTACATAATTAAATCCAATGTTACTTGATTGTCATGTTGATATGTTAAAGAAAAGTATAGAAAAATATGTTAAAATCATTATCAACAAATGTTTTAAAAAATAATGATGTCACAATAAAAGAATTTGAAAAAAAAATATGTTAATGTATGAGGCTTTGAAATTTAAGTGCTTTAATCTATAGTGTCAGCCACGTCCTGAGCTTTGCAAATATACAAAGCCTGAAGGAATGCTTACTGCATTTATATTTTTATATTTAAAACATGATTGGATGGAAAAACAAGCTTTGTTGCTTGGCTGTCTTGATGGAAGTCATAAACCATGGCCAACTGACATTCAGCGGAGGACTTTAATGCAAATGCAACTCTGTGTGTTAATTAAGTTAGAAAACATTCTTTTTACTGAATTTTTATTATTTTTACTTTTTTGCTATGATAGTATTGTAATTGTAAAAACTATGCAATCCATTAAAAAAGCTGATTCCTGAGAACCACTTTAAAACTTTGGCTGAAAAAACCAAGTGGAAGCTATGTCTAAAGATTTCTTTCAAAGTCTGACAAAATAAATGTTGAACTTTTTTCAAGAGAGCTTCTTCATACTTGACAAGATCTCATAACCCTCAGCATCTAGATCAGCGCCAATGTTCCCTCTAAGTTGTGCGCGTGTGCGCGCACACATGACCCGTCAAACCAGCGCACACAGATTAAAATGGTGTGCACAAAAAATTTGTATTTAAAATTGTATTTAAATATATATGTATTGCACAATTATTTACTTAGGCTTATAATTTTGCACATATGAAATTTCTTGCGCACACAGCCATTACAAAATTAGAGGGAACATTGATCAGCGCTCATCTGAAAGTTATGCCAGACTTTGCTGGATCTTCTACTGAGTCTGCAACAGTCTCTGACAATTGAGAAATAGTCAAATGACCTGTGCACGCGCATGTAAAATGCAACGTGCTTTGTAAGTCCACGAATTTCTGTCAAATTAGTCTTGAATTCGCCATATCGCAGACATCAATGAATACACAAATATGGGAAAGTGACAAATAAATTTGAATAGACACACCTTTGCACAACAATTCCTTTCATGATTAAGCACCTTAGTCTGTGACTATTTGCCCAAAGCAGCGGTTCTCAACCTCTGGGTCGCGACCCCATTTGGGGTCGAATGATGATTTGCCTGGGGTCGCCTAAGACCATTGCAAATATAAGGATTAAATGGGGTTGCCCAATAATAATAAATGTGGGAATTATACTAAAGGGTCATGGCAATAAAAAGGTTGAGAACCACTGGCCCAAAGGGTCGAAGCCAGCTACTGGGTGTGACCTAAGGAGCCAAGCTCTCTGTGCCTATAAGCTTCATAGGTACAAATCTGACACTGCTGAAAATTAGTAAGTTATTTGTATTACAAAAATCATTTACTTGATGGTGGAACTTAAAGGGGCTAACATCTAGAGAGTGGACTGCTCCTTTAAATTGGTTTGTGCTTCAAAAGTCTGTTTGTCATTGAACTATGTAAATAAAGTTTTCAATTTCAAAGAAAACCACTGCTTATAAAAGAGTTTGCAAGTCATTAATAAAGTAAATGTAAGTTTAATTTAAAAAAAAATGCATAACTAGTAGCAATGTTTATTGACTATACAGAGTATATAGATTATATTATAAAGAAACTTTTTACAAATCCCTATAGTGCAATCACTTTTGCTGTGTTTCCTTTAGTGGTGTGCATACTTCCACACACTTACAACATCCAGGTAAAAGAGAATATGTTATTTAGTCCATAATCTGTAAAGCTGTAGCAGTTATGTTGAGCCACCACTAAACTTCTTTGCATTTGTAAAATTGGGAGTTTTTAAACGAAAACTTCAGAACCTAGTCGTAAATTTGAATACTTTACATTTTACAAAAAAAATTTTTCAAAACATGGAGCCAATCAAAGCATTGAATGGGACTTAGAATTAATAACAGCTGACAGCTGTATAGGACAAATGCAAATAAAGCATTTCTCTACCCCCTATCGAAGTTCACAGATACCTTCTCATTAAAACATGCTAAAGTCAGAATTGCCCATTAAAATGTAATTAGCAGCTAATGTATACCATCTTCTTTTTGTGCATTAGCATTTCAGTGCTTAATGAGGGACATTCTAGTGAAACAGAAAAGAGAGATTTAGTTTAATTATTTATTTCCCATTCTCTTCATATGTAAGGGGGGAAATGTCTTGAGCAAGATAATAATGGAACAAGTGACATTTTGGATAGGAAGTGTTATGGATATCGCAGATTGACTAATGACTAGCATGAAAATTGAACACAGTGCTGAAATCCTTCCACCCCCTTGTCTTTCCTGACTTTTAAAAAAATAAATTACTTTGCATGCTAAAAAAGTGATAAATATCCTGGAATTCATTTAACGCATTTGTCATCAGAGGGCAACTCATCCTATATGCTTCCTGGGTAACAGGAAGTATTCCAGTTTCAGTCCAAGAGGAGACTCTGTTGCTAGCAACATTTAAAAAATGGAACCTTGTATGATGTAATACATGAGTAAAAAAGATAAAGAGGTTGCACACACAACATGAGGTGTATAACCCAAAATAATTTACTGACCAGTGTTACAGTGGACAGCAGAACAACATTTTGGGGATACACACCTCCCTTTGTCAGGTACCCCACCGAAATGTAGAAAACATCCTGTTTAATTCCCAGGTGAATTTAAACATGGCAAGACCAGAAAAAAAATTATGAAAAAAGGAAAAGTTGGAAAATATAATAATGTAAACTAGTCATTTGAGTGTACAACAACTGTGTACAGTAGTGGTTATTACAATAATAAAATATTACCTTTAGAGATGAGGCAGTAGGCCACATTTGTCTAAATAGAAAACATACCAAACATACACATTTGTCTAACTCATCTTTTATCTTTTATTGCTGTATGCTTCCCAGAATCCCCTAATAAACAGATGGAGATGGCAATTGCTTTCAACCCCCCTTAAAAAAACATTTCTACCTCAAACAACCCCCCCCAGACACACACACATAATTTCTCCCTTAATTTTTTCCACCAGAAACTAGACCAGTTGTTTTAAAGTCTGCTGGGCCTAATGTTTTCTCCGGAAAGCCATTTTGTCAGAATTCATGATGAAATCTTTCCAATATCAAGGCCCATCACACTCCCCATCATCGTTCTTATTTTTCTCTTCTACAAGAGAGCAGGTTGGATGATACAGTAAGATAAGTGTGGTACATTAACCGGACAACCCTAACAGATAATTTGCAAGAATCATTTCAAATTGAGGCTAGCTATTAAAATCTTGTAAGGAATCATACCACTTTGCAGAGTGGCCTTTATCAAATGTTGCTATAATTAAGGAAAGGGATAGAGTGTACCTGTGTCTCACTCATTGTCTGAGATGATTAATGAGCAGCATATGAGACCAGTTATTGTGCCAAGTCTTCTCTTTTACACTAAATAAATTTGCATCTCATAAATCAAATCATGTGGAAAATTAAAGAGGAATGGCACAAGGCCAGTGAAAGCAATCTTCTACAAAAGAATTTAATTTCTCTTCTAGCTTCATTCTTTTATTTACTCCTAAGCTGAAGGGGGTAAATATTTAAAGGAGACACTAAAATGTTCTAATTATTACATGGATACAATTAGTCCTCAGAAAGGACCAGTTGTAATCTTATTTATTGATATGCTTTTAAACCATGAAATATATACTTTATATATATGTACACCAAAAAGTAATTACTTCACTATATCAGGAACTATGTATCACAAACAAAACAAGTATATTTTGCCTTTTGTCAATCAGGTATATCTGAGACAGGCGATGGCAGAAATATTACATGGAAGGTTAATAGACACTTTGTTAAGCCCACCTAAAATGTAGAAAATTTGTTACTTCTTATACATTTATAAAGGAACTTTTCTTATAGAAAGACAATACCATGGGATGATCTATAGCAGGAAGTAGTGGCCAGGAGATAAGGATACAGACTTCTAAACCAACTACTTCTTGAGTCCAGAGAGGAAAAAGACTGGCACCTTAGAGGAAAACCAAACAACAACAACCCAAAAGAGACACTAAAGCCTGGAAAAAAAGTGCTTTCTATTTATTAGAAAGTGGTGTACTGACTGCTACAATCCTCGATCAAGTAGGTAAAAATACGGGTGCTCAGGAGGGAGTTTGGACGGCTTGATAAGCAGCATTGATTACGAAGACTCCGGCACTCCAGATGTGAGTATGCTTCCTTCAAGTCATATTTTACATTAAATTTTCTTATTTCATTATCATTTACTTTCCTCTTTCAGATACCTTCATTTTTTTACAATGTTATATTCATACTGCTATTTGTAACCATTGTATCCTTTATACTGTCTATCAACAAGTGTCTGTTTACCGGCTTTAATTTGAGTATATTATCCTTTTTATTGTTCATTGACTTTTTTCTCTCTCTCTATTTTACTTTTTACACTTTATTGCTCTTTTTACTGTTACTATACATCAATTATTGATTGCCATATGATCTTTGATTGTTTCATAACTATCCTATAGATTTCCTGGAGCACTTAACTGTTTCAATTCATTCAACATAGCAGATCACTTAGAATGTCGGTCTACTCGCCTTTAACATCCAACATTGTTATATCCAGTTACCAGGAAATGACAGGGCATAGCGCTCTACCTTTGTATTATTTCAACCCTGAATTTCTAGCTGGAAACACACCTGACACTGTATGTATATATATTAGTGCACCTGTTCACTGCTCCTCATGCCATGAATAAGCGCCTATGGCGAGAAACGCGTAGGCTTTGATTTTATGCACTGCATGTTTTTAAATATGTTCTAATAAAGGAGATTGTTTTACCTCACATCTGGAGTGCCGGAGTCATCGTAATCAATGCTGCTTTCTATTTATTAGCCATCTACTATTAAGTATAGCAAGTGTTAAAATGACAGATTGAGGGGGTTATTCACTAAGGTTTGAATTCGACTGTCAAATTTGCAAACAGCGGATTCCCATAGCAAATCCACGACAATTTCCCCATTGTAAAGTCACAGCAATTTTTTAATGTGAAGATTGCAAAAATTTTCCCATAATAAAGTTGCAACTGTTCTCGTTGTTAAGACGTGACTGCGACAGTAGCAACCTATCGCGACTATACGCAATTCACACCTATACGCAAAAATTCAGACTTTAGTGAAAAACCACCTTAGGCTTACTGATTTAGCAGAATAGTCACAGCTATAGAAGAAAGAAACAAGCACTTGGTGAAGAGGCTCACTGGCAATTCTAGCCCCTCCTCCTGTTGCCTCTGTGCATGCTGTTACTTGTGTGAAGCACTTGGATTACTAAGCAGCTTTTGACTGTTAACTGTGTCTCTTTTCTCTCATTCTCTCAGAGTTGCCTTGCACTATGTTTCCTGAAGAAAATGAAGGAAAAGTTGAATTTGTTTCAGGAGAAGGGAGCATTCTCAATTAGTGAGCATGGCTATTTTAACATCTGTATTTAAAACTAAGTGGCCAATAGATTAAAAAAAAACATGTTTTTACAGTCTTTAGAGTCCCTTTAACTCTTAGCTAGGGTTATAGTGGTCAGTGGGATTCCCACCTATAATCTTGTGGAAACTACTGTTTCATCTGCTCCTTTTCCAAATGTGGAGAATTGGATTCAATCCATCATATTCAATTTAGACTTTTTTATTTTATGTGTATTACCAGAGCCAGATTATGGACAAAGCATCATAAACTGCTGCCTAGGGTCCAAGGACTGGTAGGGGGCCCAGGCACAGTTCCTTGCCCTTAAAGAATATTTTTAGGTTTTCAGCTGGAGAAAGGTTGGGCTATAAGCACTTATCTACCGAGAGACCTGCTGCATACTAATCCATCTCTGCATGTTACCACCAGTTCCCATCCAAATCTGGCTGAGATTGAGAAAAGTAACTATAAAATAAGTAGCACAGACAGTCCTATGTGACAGGTCTGTGGTGAGTACTAGGATTAGCAGGTTTTGGTTACAAATGTTTCAGAAACAAAATGAAAAACCCTCTAAGCCAGTGGTTCTCAACCTTTTCATTACCGTGACCCTTTAGTATAATTCCCCTTGATTTGGCAACCCCCATTTATTAATTATTATTGGGCAACCCCATTTAATCCTTATATT
>WMED01015570.1:0-13601 GCA_019650415.1 Pipa parva | reverse complement strand
GAAGTCTGTATAACTAAGGCATGCTGGGTAATCAGTAGAGACAAGTATAATACAGGTGATTCCTTTTATTGGGTAATGGAATAGATGGTAAATGCAAGCTTTCCCCACTACTTAGCTCTCTTCTGTATATCTGGGGTATCCTGGGAAGTCTGTATAACTGGGGTATGCTGGGAAGTCTGTATAACTAAGGCATGCTGGGAAGTCTGTATAACTAAGGCATGCTGGGTAATCAGTAGAGACAAGTATAATACAGGTGATACCTTTAATTGGGTAATGGAATAGATGGTAAATACAAGCTTTCCCCACTACATAGCTCTCTTCTTCAGGCATGATAACCTAAGACCTAAGTAGAGGGGAAAGCTTGTATTTACCATCTATTCAGTTAGCCAATAAAAGGAATCACCTGTATTATACTTGTCTCTGCTTATATCTATGGATAACACGGTGCTGCACTCTACTGCCTCTACATGTACTGTTAAAACATATTTTACTTTTAGATATACTTAATTTCTAAAGATCTGCAAAGTTATCAAGAAACAAGTCACTTCTACATGCCCAATTTGCTCCCCTCCAATTTCTTTTTTAGGAGGCAAAGGCAGCATAGGAAACATATTTTTTTATATTTAATGTTTGGGAAGAATGTTATAACACAGTGAAATAATACAAGTGTAACACTTCAAAGTCTGTAGGAAAGAGTATGAATGGTTAGTGAATGAAACATTCTATATCAAGTTGCTTAATTGAAGATATTTTATACAACAAAATATTACGCTAACTTTTTTTAGACGCAAAGTGGATGTAATCCACAAACAGATTCCCATCCTTCTTGACAGTATTGAGACAATTTTACCAAAATCTCTCGATCAGTTTCTTTATCCCTTTAATCACTTCCAGACTGTATGTATTTATTCATTTACTGTATATAGCGCTGCTACCAGTCTGAGGTTTTATCGACCTCTCTTATCTTCTCCTGGCACATGTTCCTTTGACCCTCTTCATTTGATTTTACTTAAGCACTGCACTTTCTCCCTTGTACCAGTCCTTACTTACATGTTGTATTCTTCACTGTCCTGGAAGATTTCTTTCTTCATATAAACAGGCCTGTATGTAACCCATCCTTAAAAATCTACACTTGACCTTGCATGCCTCTCTAACTACCATCCTGTCTCTTTCTTGATAATAACCTCTAAATGTCTGGAATGTCTGTTCTGCACCAGCTTTACTAACTATCTGTATGCTTGCCGTCTCCTGGATTCTTAGCAGTGTGGTTTTCAACGGGTATAAACCACAGTATGCCCTGTATAAACATGCAAACGATCTCATGGTTACCAAAACCAAAGGTCACTTCTCCATTCTTACAACTACATTAGATACTGTTGATTATTCCTTTCTTATTCAAAATGTGTACTAGATTCAAACATGTGCAGTTTATGTATCTAACAAAGCAAGACTACCTATTGTTGGTTAATATAACTGTCCAGGAATAGCTAATATATCCAATATCATATTCTGTGGTTTTCTACATATCACATGTTGCCTGTAAGCCTGTTCCATCTGTATGTTAGATGTTTTATTTGTTGTTTCTTTGTAACAAATACCAATTGCCCATTTGCATTCATGAAGGGAGGAATGAGCATTAGTAGAGCGGCTGAAGATGAGGCTTGAGCGTTAAAAATATTGTCTAAGCAGGATAAGTATTTCTGCATTCCATGTAAAACACAATACCTTGAAAAGTGATTGCTTTGATGTCTCACAAAGATATCTACAAACAAGCTGAACAGTACAGGATTCTATGCAAGGGAAAGAAACTTGAGTAAAATCCAGAGTTAATGATGTATAGAAAGCGAGCACCCAGAGCTGCAGGCAGCTATTCGAACAGTGACATTTGTGAGAATGTACTGTTCCTGCAGTGATTTAATGGCTGTCCCATATGCCAGTTATGCAGCAGTAAGGAACAATTACAGCTTCTGCAGCTGGCTAAACTGTCAGGATTAAGAACACTCTTTTAATTCAGGCTATTTTCTGAAGAAGAAAACGGTTAGTTTGTACTGATTATTTGTATGCCATTGTAGCTAATAATATTACCATTACGGGAAAAATAAAACCGTGAATCTATTGTGTTACTTTGGGATCGGAATCGACACTGGAGTTTAAACTAAAACTTAATCTTAGCATGTTCTGTTTAACTCTTTCCATTGTTTTAAAGTGCCAACAATTGAGTTTTCTTGCAAACTGTTTTCAGACAAATTTGAAAAGTGTAGGATAATTTGGCTGGATTCTTGTACGTGAAGACCATGGTTCTAAGTCTAAAAGCACAGGTATAACTGCGGCTTATGGGTAAGCAGGAGGAGAACTGTAAATCACTCCTTTATGCCAAATTTGCTTCTGGAATGCTGGTTTACTTGTGTCACTCTAGGAAGAAGCGATCTGAAATCTTTTTTTTTCATTTTGGATAGGGATTAGGTCACCGCATCAATTCGAATTGGTTGTTGTCGTAAATTTGGCATCGTAAACAGTTGGGCTGGATTATTGGCTGATATGAGGTTTTTTCTAAATGCTGTGGGTTAGGATTGAAAATCATTTTGGCAGCTGGCAAAACTCTTCTAAAATTACCCCCAAAGCTATATTTTTTATTATAAAATTCTGTGAATGCAATTACATGAATGTACCTGCATCTTTTCATGTGTGGACTAATAACAAACAAACGAAATAAAAATAAATAAATAAATAAAAGGATTAATGCGCCTAATCATTCGATCAATGTTACCCACCCTGTTAGATGCTTTAAATTTACATTGGCTCTCCATGACCACAATCTGCAATTTATTCCAGTGAAATTCTCAGCAATGAATAGTTTAATGGTTCCAAGATTCATTTCCAGTCTTGACAATTCTATTAGTCACCAACGCTAATATTTAGCTTTAACGAGTGAGAAATAATTTGTCTTGCAGAGTGCAGTACACTATTAGAAAATGGTCTCTAATTTACTGTGTGCATAAGAAATTCCCCTTGGTTACATTATGAACATCTGCTTATTTTCAACTATTTTTCAAAGAATAAAGAGGTATGGTATCTTTTTTTTTTTTTTTTTTTGTGGTTAAGTCAGCATATTTATATTTAGCATTCCAAGAATGATTTTGTTTAAAACACCTTTTGAAGACTGATAAGAAACTCACCAGTACATACTATATCTCTCTGCTTTTAGGATCTCTGTTGGATGCACCACACATCATTTTTTTTAAAGGAACAATGTGTACTTTATAGTATGTGTTCAAACATGAAGAAAAGCTTTTAAGATATATGTAAATTATATATTATGCAATATATAGCAGACTGAGGGTAAAAATTTACTAAAATCGAAGATAATTTTTTTTTTTTTTTACTTTTTCGCTCATTTTTTTGGCCCTTTTTTTACCCGAAAATCAGGAAAAAAAATGGTCAAGAAAGGTTGAAAAGTATGTTTTTAATCTTCCCCCTCCTGGTTTTTGCCAAAATGTGGGTGAAAAACAAGTGCAAAAAGGTTGAAAACATGCTTTTTGACCTTTTCGCCTTCAAATGGCCTAAAATGTCAATAAAATCATGAATATCTGTGTATCTGTTATAATTGTATGTTTATACTTATGATTAACAAAAGCCCAGAGAACTGTATAACACCTTCTGCACTACTCTTACTCTTTCTTGTCAATAAAAACGTTAATTCTATCATACCCCACATCACAATACTAGTAAGGCTTTTAGTAGTCATAGTAGAGAAGAGATTATTATAGGAAAGGGACAGGTCTAAGAATCCAGAGTGAAAAGAAACCATTGATGTTTCTTATCAGAACTGTTACTCATAGTCAGCAAGGGATGAGCTAATGACCATGTGAACTGGGTTCTCAACCTCCTGTAGCATTGCCCCTATGACTTCTGGAATATGGGGTAGTAGATTTGGTGTGATGGGTTCAGAAGCTATAGGGGCAGTGGCAGGGGATAGTGAACAGGCTTTCTTGAGTAGGAGACCTGATTACAGTCATGATCAATTTGACCTCTGTTTTCATAAATTGTATCAAAGGAAGATATCTGCTTTTGACTTGTTTAAACAATTGTATACATAGAAATGTGTAGAAAAGTAAAGCAGGATTAGTTAGATCATGAAGACATTTGGATGCTACAAAAGTAACTGCCATTGACTAGGTAATATATGTTCTTTTTATTTAAAAATAATAATAAACATCTCAAAACAATCTAAGTAAGCAAAAGTGTCAATATTGTTAGATTACCACTACTTCATGAGCATTAGATTAGATTAGATTATTTATTTGTCACTGGATAGTACAAACATACATATCATCAGTGAAATTACATATGCGTCCGGGATAAAGGCAGTGAATTCAACTAATAAAGAATAGTATTATAGTATATAGTAATAATTTAAATACATAAATTTTAAATAGTGAAAAGAAAAAAAAAATAATGGTAATAAAAAAAATAAATAAAGGTAATAAAAAAATAATGGTAATTATTTAATTAACAAGAGGAAACACTGAAATTCCCATCTTTTTAAAATTTTAGCCATTTCTAAGTTCTCTAGAAAGCAATGTTCACGTATGTTACAGAAAGAGGTATAACTTGTTATCTGTAATACTTTTATGATTTGCTTTTGTTTTTTTGTATCATTTTTTTTAGTGACTGTGAAATAAATGAATCAGATATCATTTTTAATTTACATATTTTGATAATGGATCTGTATCTTATCATTCAGTTAATTGTAAACAAAAGAGAGTAACAAATGAGGAGAGCATTCACTCAAACAATGTCTCCTATCCAACACAGCAGGCCAATCTCACTTTATGATTGTGATACAGACTGTAAAGATAAGAGAAGAAACCTATGTAAAGGCAGAAAATGATTCATTGAAATAATGATTTCATTGAACTTAAACCTGCCATTTATTTCTAAAGATCTGAGATTCAATGGCTTTGAGGTCATTTTTCAAAGTTACTTAAGAGTTTTCATTTTGGAAAGTAGGATTTTCAAATTTCAAACTTCTTAACTCAAAAAGAGCCCATTGTAATGGATTTTGATACATTCCAACAGACAATTTCATTTTTAAGTTCTCTTATGTACAGTTTGGCATTAAGGGCTTTATTGCCTAAAGGCTGAATAGTCGCACATAGCTATGAATTGACATTTTATTGGCACTTTCTCAGGTTTGCTTATTGACTACATGACCAATTCAGCTTACTAGGATAGTTGTGATCTTGCAGAACACAACTTTTCATGCACAGGTATTTCTACTATTGACTAAGCAGCAGAGTGTGTCATAGGAGCGAAGGCACTGCACTGCTCTGAATTCAACCATTTGACTTCTCCACATCAGAGTGGCCAGTTGGAGAATGACCCTGTATGTATTAAGAAAAATATTAACATTTTCCAAATGTGATACCTGGGTCCCTATATAACTACATACAATTCAAAGTTAAAAATATATTAGATGATGTTTTACTATTCTAACTATAAAATAGATGATAGATCAAACATACCGTTTACACATTGGTTCATATTTGTCTTTTCAGGCAAACAAGGGAACAAGAAACACCGCCAGACTTTTTTTACTTTTCGGACTATGAGCGACACAATGCTGAGATTGCAGCTTTTCACCTTGACAGGTAAACATTCCTTGTGTGCTTCCAAAGTCTTTTATGCTGCTCTCCACTTTAGCCCTTTCTCGATTCCAGACTGTTAGATTTTTCTTATGCCATTATTAGCAATTTAACAAGGACCGCTTATGAAAGTAACAGCTGAGTCACCTAGAGGAAATGGCTAATAATTAATGATGATTTTGTTCTTTTAGTATTTAGCTCAAACCAACATCTTTTTGAAATTATCATTAATATTTGTTTAAATCACCTCTGTTACTTATGAAACTTTCACACAGGTAAGAAGTTCTGTCAAATCTGAATAATGTTGTAAAACAGTGATGCCCAACCTTTTTCTGAATGGGGGGCCATATAAATTTCCGCATGTAACAGGCCGCTTCAAAGTCACAACTTGTACAGTTGCAACCACGGCAAATCTTAAAGTTACAACTGTGACAATTTTCCATAGTAAAGTTACGACTGCGACAATATTCTCATTATAAAGATGCAACTGCGACAGTAGGAGTCTATTGCAACTGTCTTTAGCTGGCGAATTCACAGACTGTTATGCGCACGCTGATGTCCTGCATGCGGGCATCAGCGAGCGCTTTAAAGGGATTTCAGTCTCGGCGAGGTGACTCAAGTGGTCTCGCCGAGACTGGAATTCCTTTAAATTCCTTTACAGTCTGTGCAAAGTGAGCCGAAGGATTCGGAGCTCACTTCGCACAATGGTGAATTCCCCCCTTATACACAACAATTCTGACTTTTTAATTCGGACTGTGGGCCGGATAGCACCACATCATGGGCCAGATATGGCTCACAGGCTGTAGGTTGGGCATCACTGTTCTAAAAGCTTTCTTTGATTTGCTGTCAGACAAATTATTTGCTTCCTATCTGATAAAAGAGATCCAGGGGGTTATTCACCATTGAGCGAAGTGAGCTCCGAATCCTTCGGCTCACTTTGCACACGGTGTTATGTGCTCGCTAATGTCCTGCACGCGGACATCAGCGAGCGCTTTAAAGGGATTCCAGTCTCGTCGAGAACAAAAGAGTCGCCTTGCCGAGACTGGAATCACTTTAAAGCGCTGACTGATGTCCGCGTGCAGGACATCAGCGAGCGCATAACACCTTGTGCGAAGTGAGCCGAAGGATTCGGAGCTCACTTCGCTCAATGGTGAATTCCCCCCCAGTGTTATTTTAAGAACATAGTTATAATTGCTGCAAAGATTCAGCTTACTGTTGGGTCGCTGGCCCGAGGGAGCAGCTAAAAGATTTCCCATGGGGCCGAACAAAAGAGAAAAAACAATAATAATATAGCACGCGAGAAAACAGTTTTAATCATTATATTTTTTAACTTTCTTTATTTGTCTTTTAACACTAGAAATAAAATATTTTTCCCATAAATAAATCATACAAATGGTGCTTGAGATTTTTAATGTACCTGTTCTGTCTGTGAGTGTTGTATCTGCTAATTAACCTGCTCTGTGTCTGATATTTGCATCTTTATTATATTGATGAGACTGTCTATTTTGTATGGCAGATTATAGTGACTATAATCTCCGGAAAGACCTATTTTACTACACGGTATCGCTGAACATAATACAGATAATTATGTTTATATTAAATATCCAATTTCAAAGCAAAGAATAAGTGCATAATGTATTGTTTACATTATTGTTTTTATTAAAATAGCTGTTTGTTGTTTTTTTTTTTTCTCATGGAAATTTACAAAAGCGCAGCAGAAACCGCAAGGAAAAATATTGCATGTTCTGTTTGTGAAAACACATATTAGAGAGATGCTTACAGAACAGTGGATTAGCGCATCCATATTCTCCCAGACATCTTACTGGTAGACATTTTTACACAAAGTAAAGTTTCAGAATAGAAATATTGATCCACAAAACAAGAAGGGCTAATTTTCAGACGGGTCAAGCTGGGTCAACGATTTAGAAAAACACCACTGATAACAAGGCTTTGCTCAGTCTAGCTCCCCTTTAATTAAGTCAGTTCTGTTTTCCCATTGTGTTGTGCTCAGAGGGATTCCAAGTAAAAGTTCTGGCAGTGGGCTAATGAAAGGCTTTTGTGGATTCTGCATTAATAAGAATAAAAATCCATGTTTATGCTGTGTTATCTATGTTAGTATCTGGCATACTTTAAAAATTTTATTTAGCTTTAATTTCTATGTACTGCTGTGTTGATGTAAAACATAAAATAGGAATAACTATAATGTATAAAACACAGAACCGTGAAACTCTGAGCAATAACAGCCTTTTGAGTCACTTAAGTTTACCCTGCCTATGTTTAATAAAGTGGTAATGATCCATACAATAAAAAGATAGAATGTATACTATCTGGCCTCCAAGTTGTTTTATATGAGCAAGGGGACAGATGATAATCTTGTCTGTGTAATCTGAAGTCAGATGCTGTCAGGAGATGAAGATATAAAGATAATTGTCACAGCTCATCAGCCTACCTGTACTGAGCTAATTAGGGCACCATATGCAGCTGAACACATTTAATGCCGTGGAATGATAAGGCTTAATAGTGCTGGTGTTTGTTTGTATTTGCGGGTTTTTATTTTTATTGTGGCGTGAATTACATGAAATAATGCAAATTAAAAAAATTATTAAACATCACTACGTCTCTCAATAGCTGGTATTAACCAATCTTTCCCATATCATCACCTATTGTTAAATTGATTTCCTTTTATAAGGAGTTCCGAGCACAGTAATAATGTCAAAGGAGAGAAGTGATAGAGAGAAAAATCAAGTGCATTTTGTGACATTCAGCAATAATCTTTGTATCTGTAAATAGATTCTTTGCAGCTGAGCTGGATGCAGTTTTACAGCTGAGCTGGAAATTGCAAATAAGAATAGTTTTCTACGTGATTGATGTTGTCCATGGTTTTCCAGTCTGTGAAATTTTAAAGGTCTAGGCCTCAGTCATAAATACTTTTTTATTTTCGTATTGACTGTAAATTCACCTAAATGGAGTTGACTTTTTTTGAATACACAAGGTTAGCAAAGTGGTAAATTTGTACTGTTTTACTGTTCCTTTAAGATTAACAGCACCTAAAGGGGAAGCTCACATTTACATGATATTATATTGTTAGAAGAATTGACACTTAATTTAACATCTGAACATTTTGAAAAACTAGTATATATTGCTTATTGATATAGTAATATGTACTCACTCTAGTCTGCTAATTTTCAGCCCAACAAAATTCACTTATGAGTGGGTCTGGGTGTTTGGCCTATCTCCTATTGTGTCTTTATCTTTAAAGGTCTGTAACTAATTTACAAGGATGCTGTAACTCCAAAAAATGAAAATGCTGTAATGCATTTGTACTTACTACAGTATATAGTCAATCTGTGCTTCCAGAAATTCTAAATTGTGCCTATAAAGTATGATATTTAACTGTGTAGCTTTAAAAATTGAGCTTTCTGGGGGATTTCCTGAATATTTATCTAAAGCACCATAGAAAACAATAGAAGTGAGTGAAGTCTGTTTAACAAGTGCAGACAATATGGCTGCTGGCAGTAAAGATAAAGGACATAAAGCAATCAAATGTATGAATCCAACCTGAAAGATAACATTTTTACAAGTATGGCATTTAAGTAACTGCCATGAAAGATACTGCATGCAATTTTCAATAAGTTTGTAATGGTTAGTTTTCTTTTTCTATTCAGAATTCTTGATTTTCGCCGTGTCCCACCAGTTGCCGGAAGATTGGTGAACATGACTAAAGAGATAAGAGATGTCACAAGGGACAAGAAACTGTGGAGAACCTTCTTCATTTCTCCAGGTAAATGAACAACTCTGCTGTGCAACTGTTCACTTCATTTTAAGTAATTCACCCTATTCTAATAACAGTTACAGCCTCATTGACTAAAGGATGAATTCAACTATCAAATTAACTTCACTACAATTCGAGTCGCATCACCAAAATAGTTCCACGTTCACTTATTCCTATTGATAAAGTTGCGTATAGATTTGTTGAACAGGTGGACTGCTACAGACGCAGTCGCATGTGTCATGTCGCACAGTCAGTCAAATAGAAGTAGGATGCAAAGTCATGTGGAGTGATATGAATTATTACAGTGAAGTTCAGTGACATCATCCTCACTAGATCCCAGTTACTGTTTATAACTGAATAATACATGTGTTTCCATATGTGATCTTGTCCCTGGTTCATGTTAAGTAGTAAACTAATTTAGTCGCAGTCGTCATTTTCACTTTTGATGAAATAGTCACCTTATGCCACACCATAGCCCTGCCATCAACCCCCTAATTTGCCACTCTGATGTGGTGAAGTCAAATAGGTGATTTTGGTGCACTACGCCTTGTCGAATTCGCAACTGTGACAGACCCCACAGCTTGGTCAATAGTAGAAATACCTGTGCACGGGAACGCAAAGTGCTCCATAAGATCATGACTATCGTAGTCGCCTGAACTAGATGCTTATTCGCCACATCACAGAGATTGCGCAATAAGCAAAAATGGGGAAGTTGAGAATAGATGCGAATTCTGAGCTATATGCGACTATTTTGCCCTTTAGTCAATAAGGCCCTTAGTAGCCTGTCTATAGACACAATGTGTAGTTTACTTAAGTGTAGATTTACTTAATGCACTTAATTAAGGGTATTTAAAATACAAAAAAATAATTAAGTATATTAAATAGGCTCTTTGTATAATGACCAGTGTCTTATAGTGTGAAGACACCCTAGGAGGCTACAGTTGTTTTATCACAATATTTGAGCTTGAGTGATTACTGTGGCCAGTTACACATTCTGTATAGTCTAACTTGCTGATTAAAGCAAACCTCTACCTATGTCTAAAAGTTCAAACATTCCTGCTTGATAAATGAAGGAAGCCTTTTACCATTTTCTGGAGGTATTCCACAGGGATGAGAAAACTGTTTATGACATTTTCTGATAAAGCTTTTCACTCCACATTTCTAAACTTTAAAATTTTATATTGTTATTTTTAAATATTGAAAAGCATTGACATTCTCCAAAACATTACTAAATGCCTCAAAAGGTTGTGTTCACAGAATGTTCTTTCTGAATTTTTTTTTTTTTGAGCACATTAATGCAAAATAATTTGCTACCACACTGAAACTTGTGACTTTTGATGCTTTAGGAAGATGATTATTTATCTTGCTCACTGTCAAACACCGGTAAAACTGATTTAAGTGGCAAGTAAGATGGTCTCTGCTAAATTTTACCAATTTAAAATCTACAGCATGTGGTTTTATAATGAACATCAGCCTGTTAAGTTTCAGCAACCCAAACTTTATTAAGAATCTCTTTTTCGGAAATGAACATCTTGGTTTCTCTGCCAATTGTCCATCCATTTAGAGCAGCGGTTCTCAACCTTTTGAGAACCGTGACCTCAGCCTATGACATCACGGACTGACGTTTCGCCCGAATGTCATCATGTACGCGCATCACGTGATGACATTTTCAGCCAACGTCACCCCGCAGGAACCCTTATAAGAAGGGTCCTGCGGCCGCTTCTGGGTGCCGCAGCGGTTCTCAACCCCCACCGGGGTCGTGACCCACAGGTTGAAAACCGCTGATTTAGAGGACTAGCCGTATCATCTGTTATTAGTTACAAACTGTGTTGCATCTGCATTGTGTCCTCATTTTCCCATACCCTGGGGAAGGCTGAGTGTTTCCAGACTGTAAAAAGATGGACTTATTCATGAAAGTCCAAACAATGGCCTAAAGGTCAGAATTCATTTTCCATTTCCTAAGCTTCGCGTTTTTATCAAGCTATGTGATGAGGTGAATTTGCGACCAGTTCTGTCAGTTACAGCAGTCATGAACAAATGAGGCTCTTTGCATCACTTTGCATGCGTGTGCACAGGTAATTATTCATCAAGGGTTGGTGTCTGTCAAAGTAGCAAATTCAGCAAGGCGTATGCAAATTCATTAGTTTTACTTATTTAGGGGGTTGATGGCAGGGCTCCTTCTGTCAGATTGACCACAATACACAGTAAACCACGTCCAACGCCATTAGCTTCGTTGCTATGGTAATTTGTCACTTAGTCAATAAGGAGTAAAGAATTTGTGACTATACAAATGTAGTGACCTGTATTAACCTGGATAGTCAAATGCTCATAAATAAGTCCCTGAATGGAACCAACTACAAACTGTTGTAATTTAATTAGCCTTTCATAAAAGATTTGGAATTCATGGTACCCAGGCTGTACCAGAGTCACCCAGGTCAAAAAGACTATGTTAACAGAATTAAGGTTGACTTTCAAAGTAGGCAGACATGGCCAATGTTGTTTTTCCATACGTCACCTAAATAAGGTATACAATGCAAAATGCAGAAAGTTAATCATACATGAATACTGTGCTACTTCCCATTTAAAGACATGGAGGGTAGTTCAGCAATGTGCAAAGTGAGCTCCGGATCCTTCGCATCACTTCGCACATGCTGTTATGCGCTCGCTGATGTCCTGCACGCGGACATCAGTGAACGCTTTAAAGGGATTCCAGTCTCTGTGAGACCAGAGTTGCCTCGCCGAGACTGGAATCCCTTTAAAGCGTTCGCTGATGTCCGCGTGCAGGACATCAGTGAGCGCATAACAGCATGTGTGAAGTAATAGGAAGGATCCAGAGCTCACTTTGCACATTGCTGAATTACCCCCCATGATCTTGAGTGAAATCACTTCTAACTTCACCAATATAATTACTATCCCTAATCGGTGAATTTAGGTAGCATCCCACAAATGCCTTAAGCTAATTATATTACAGGGATGCTTGCTGCATCCAGACCAACATGGTCATAAGATTAAATACATCAACAAGGGCATCACTGCTTTTCCTAATAGTTCTTTGAAGTGATAATTGTTAATTGACCAAGATGCTCTTTCTAGCAAAAACATAGATTAAAGTAACTTTTTTACTTTGTGCTTGTGACAGTCCTTGGAGGTTTAAGGCAATTAAATTGAGCTTTAGAAGGAATTGCCCTCCCCCCCTACTGCTAAAATTGTATGTCCATATAATTTGATGTGCTGTTATTCTTTTGAAATTCCTTACTGGTGCTGTTGTTTCAGCCACTGGAGACTAGATAGGAAATTTGTTTCTGCATGAAGATGAAATATACCGTGGAAAGAAATCTCCTGTATCTAAACGTTTTGGTTCTGGTGCTATAAATAACCCAGTGTCAGAGCTTAATACATTTAATCCTTATAATATTGGTTGCTGAGAATATTTATACCATTTATCACTGCTCCTCAGCTGGGAGAGGTAATTACTCTAGCGAGATACGTGTCTGCATTTTTCTTCCATCCCTCTATTGTCTTTCTCAAGTGCTGCTCTTGCCCACATAAGGCTGGCTAGCAGTATCACTCCTCTTGAACAACAAAATAAGATATGTCCTTATACCACTCACTGAATACAATGCTACTCAAATGCACTCCCTCTATGGTAATCCTTGTGCATGGTTGTATAGCAATCCTTAATTATGCCAGCATCAGCATGCAGCATCAGATTGCAGTGTTTTGTGACCTCATTTCTGAATTGCTACAAATGAAATATGAAATGGAAATCCACAGGAAACTTTGAATTGTAATATGTTTTATTATCTTTCAAGAACGCACCAACATTTTCTAATATCTGCTGTCTATGACTAATCTAATACAAAATGAAGCACAATTAAAAAGAACGAGGAACACTTGTCTAGTATTAGATTGATCTCAGAACAGGCTTAAACGTCTATTAAATCAGAAGAAGAAAACTGTTTTGTATTGGCATGGCAGTTATTCCTTGAAGTATTTGTGAAAGATGTCATTTTTGTAAAGCTGAGTTAATGACTTTTGTTGGTTTGTAAGTATATCAGCCCAGATTCAGCTTTCTGGGGAACTTCCTGAATATGTATTAGTTCCATAAGGAAACACTAAAAAGTCTGAGGGGGGAATTCACGAAGCTCCGAAGTGAGGCGCGTAGTGTTCGCCTCACTTTGGAA
>WMED01015569.1:0-13601 GCA_019650415.1 Pipa parva | reverse complement strand
CTTGTTCCGAAGTGAGGCGAACACTACGCGCCTCACTTCGGAGCTTCCTGAATAACTCCCTTGGTTGATAAAGCTTGAATATGCGCCAGTTGCCTGGCAACTGGTGATGCTATAAGTTTGTATGTGCTGAAATGCAGTTAAGCATGGTTATTTCTATAGCCAGGTTAACCAGTAAAGGCAGCAAAGGTCTGCCCGCTAGCTTGCCAAGCATTTTTCTAATCGTATTAAAGGAGAAGTGTTTTCCTTCTCACTAAAAAGTTATTGCGTTCCTGTCACTAAAGCATGTTGCCATGTAGCCCATATATAGAGAGAATGAATCTTAAAAATGGCCCATTTTTATAATAATTTCTATAGATCTTTCAGGGTAATTCATCAACAGATGCAGTCTTTACAGACTAACACACACACTTACACACATATACATTCACACACATATACACACACTTACACACACATACACAGATATATATATATATATATATACACACATATGCACTCACATACATATACACACATATATTCAGACACATTTTATTTGATGATGTTATACTTATATGTACTTTTTTTCTCCACAGAATCCTCAAGATTTATTCACCAGGATAGAAAAGTTAAACAAAGGTAAATTGGGCAGTTGGTGCTTCTGATTATTTACAAATGGAGAGGGAATGTGGGCAGGTAGGAGTCAAATCACTGCTAAAAACTCACAGAGCAGAGTGTTTCTTGTAAAGCTAAAGTGATAATAAGCAATGACATCAGCAGTGATAATTCATTAAATGGAGGGGGAGCTATCATCCAAAATTCTTCCAGCTTTACATAGTCCTGCTTCATTCCTGACACATCCACAAACAGCAATTCTTTGTTTTTGTTTGATATGTGGTTTTATAATGTTTCTATTTGAGAGTAACATTTTGTGCCTTTGCCAGGGTCTCAATACAAGCACACCACACTACACTATACTAAACCATAGTTTGTTTATGGCACTGTAGTCTGAGTATAGCTACAGTATGTTTGTGCTATAAAGATAGCCTGTATTTCAGCCGTAAAGCAAGATAAAACTGCTGTGTGCACAAGTGCCCTTGTAGCAAAATCACCCATATTCAATTCATCCTCATTTTATTACACTTATCTCCTACACCTTATTTAATCATATCATTAAACATTACTGAAACTTGACCTGTTGATTTCACTCAAAGCTTCTTGCAATTTTTCATACATGTGACATTCATGAAAATATACATTAATGGAGTATCACTAATGAAAATATCACTGAGTAAAACAGAGTCCTCTCAGAATTCAGCTAATTGGTTTCTATGACTGGAATTTTCAGGAACCAATATGCAACTCATTCATGGAGATATCGCCACTAAAAATGGACACAACGCCACAAGATGCCAGAACTGCTCATGGCCAAAATCCAGCGATGGGACAGTGAATGTGCCTTACACAATAGGAAAGAATTTCAGTCAGTAGCTCTTTGTCTATTTTACCAAAATTGTTATATCAATAAAGTTATTTTATCTTGCTTAATAATTTTTTTTTTCATTTTTTTACATTTCCAGTTGAAGATGATATTGCTGTCATTACTGGAGCTATGAAAATTTTTAACACACTGACTTGTGTTAAATTCATCCCTCGGACTGATGAAACTAATTTCCTTAGCATACAAAAGTTGGGCGGGTATGTGTGATAATCCACATAATTACATATTTTCAAAAATGTTTCCTTACCAGAGAGAAAACTGTGAGTCAAGTTCAGAAATAAAAAAAATCATAAATCATCATTTAACAGTTTTAGACAGATATATAGGTTTATCAACTGAATCAATCAATAGTTTGTTTATGGCACTGTAGTCTGAGTCTAGATTTGTTTGTGCTATAAAGATATCCTGTATGTCAGCCATAAAGTAGGTTAAGACTACTGTGTGCAAACAAACAGGTACTGACCGCTCAATCCCTACTAGGCAATGGAGGTGCGGGTGCACGGAGAAGGCAGGACGACTTCACAACGACAATGCATGTAGACTCCGGCACACCAATCAGGTAAAACTCTTTCTTTATTGAAGCATGTTAAAAACGATAAAGTGCAGGTGTGGTATAAAAGAATTGCAATTCTTTTATACCACACCTGCACTTTATCGTTTTTAACATGCTTCAATAAAGAAAGAGTTTTACCTGATTGGTGTGCCGGAGTCTACATGCAATGTAAGACTACTGTGTGCACAAGTGCCCCTGTAGCAAAATCACCCACATCCAATTCATCCTCATTTTCTCTTTATGGACAAAATGTATTAAATTTAATTTAATCGGGAGAAGGCTTTGAAGTTTCTCACGGTAAGTATTGCGACATTTGCATAGATCGATACTTGCTATGAGAAAATATTTTTTATTGAATATATCCATGGAAAGGAGAGCCATACAGTATATTCAATAAAAAAAAAAGTTTCTCACGGCAAGTATCGGTCGAGGCAAATCTCGCGACACTTACTGAAAGAAACTTCAAAGCCTTCTCCCGAATGATTAAACTCGGAAAAGTGAAAACGGCTTTTCTGAGTTTAATAAATTTCGCCCATAATATGTGTGACAAAATAGGGAAACTAGATTATAAGCTCCGCGGGGTAGGGACTGAAGTAAATAATGAATCTCTGTAAAGCGCTGCGTAATATAGTAGCGCTATATAAAAATTAATAAATAAAATAAATCAGCATTTTTTTTGGAGATGATAAATCACTTTTGGTTTTTGAAAAGCACTAAGCAATGTTGTACTTTTTGTCAATAATGCCACTAGTTTTCATTTTAGTTTGAAAGTAGATTTCTCTTTCCCAAATGCATGGCTTTGTAATTTTCAATATGGAACCTGCCGTGTAGATCGTTGATCACTTCATTTGTGTAACCAAACTATATTTGTTACAGTTGCCTCTACCCGATATGCTAAAATAATACACAAAATGTATTTTGCTTATCTTTCAGCTGCTGGTCCTATGTAGGAATGCAAGGAGGAGCTCAACAGCTGTCCCTAGATGAAGGTTGTGTTGAGGAGGATATTGTCCAACATGAACTCAACCATGCCCTGGGATTTGCTCATGAACATTCTAGAACTGACCGGGATAACTATATTGATGTAAATTATCAGAACATAGCACCAGGTACAGTATAACAATATAGCTTATTGGAGATATATTTTGTCTGTCCAGATGAAGTCATTGAATAAAAACCATGCAATAAGTTTGTTACATGATTTGACATAAATCAAATTCCTTCTATTTCTTGCTTATAATTATCTGAAATGCTTTGTTACATCCCAAGCCTATAACATATTATTTCATCACAGGGTCTGAGGGAAAGTTTGCCAAAATAAACACCGACTACCCTGGCTTAGAGTATGACTATCGATCTGTAATGCATTATTATCGGTGAGTAAATTACTCCTGCCTAATGAATTCAGTATAGAGGATTTACATAGATGTTGCTTTAGTAAAACATAAAAGTATTTTTCTCCTTCAAAATATCACAAATATGAATCCTATACACACAAGTGATGGGGAGGATCATTTTGTATAAGGCAGAGCTAATTGTGTGTTAGTAAGTAATTAGTGCTGGGATTCTTCACCTGTTTCTCTATAGAAGTTCTTGTTGGATCATCAGACAGGGAGAATACACTGTAATACCTAAATATGTCAGTAGAAACTGAGTGTGGAAGAGCAAAATGCAGATCTCTGTGGCCAATTCAAACACAAAGATATCTGTCAGTCAAGAAGGAGCCAATAAACACTTGAACATCTTTGTGGGAGAGCAAAATGCAGATCCCTGTTTCCAATTCAAACACAAAGTTATCAGTCAGTCAAGAATTAGCCAATAAATACTGGAATATCTTTTTCTGATGTATGTCTGTGCCATTGCTCTGATACAGGGAAACCGCATCAAAAAGGGTAAACAGATAGAGAGGTCTAGTAACCCAAAGCAACCACAACTTGGATTTTAGAAGTTTGGTTTCCCTGCGATAGTGAATACTAACAGCTGATTGGTTTATTAGACCTCTAGAAAGATTGCCCATGTTGATGAATTCCCCTGATAACCTTCCTCATTTTGTTCCAAAGTTCACATATCATTCCACAATGGATAAAAATCACATCACATAGCTGAGCAAGAATGGCCTAAAATCAATATAAATATGGTGATTATGATATAATAGCAAAAATGAAAATATTTATTGAGGTAGTTTGCTCATAGCCATTACATTCTTGCACCACCAAACTGGGCACAGTATGTGTGATTCCCTAACACCCTTAGTAGAAATCCCAATTATCACTGGAACAAAACCCTTTTTCCTGACCCTTATGTTTAGTAGTCTTACTAAATACTTGTATGCCATACCTGTAGCCACCACTAGGGAAGTAACACACCTCACTCTTTTCTTTGTATTCTAGTTTTACTTACAACCTCGAGCCTGGACAGAGTACATTTGTTCCCAAGCCTTTCTCTCAGGATTTCATGGGACCGGCAGATACATTGAGCAACTTGGATATTTCTAAGATCAATACACTGTATCAGTGTGGTAAGTACAAAACACGGGAGTGTCATTCTAGTTTTGATCAATAAATGTTAAACTGCAATGTAGTCAAAAATATTATCACAAGTGCCATTTCTTTCCAAAGTCCACATGTCATTCCAAAATGGATAAAAATCACATCACATAGCTGAACAAGAATGGCCTAAAATCACTGTAAATATGGTGATTATGATATAATAGTGAAAATGAAAATATTTATTGAGGTAGTTTGCTCATAGCCATTACAGTCTTGCACCACCAATCTAGGCACAGTATGTGTGATTCCCTAACACCTTTACTAGAAATCCCAATTATCACTGGAACAAAACCTTTTTTCCTGATTATAGCTACAAGTGTAAATGAATAAAGCGCGTTAAGTAAAAAACTTTTTGGAACAAATGGATGAACCAACCCTATTTTCAATGGCTTCTATGTCCAATGGTTCATTGGTGTCTGAATTATTAACCACATTTTAGTGAATGCCTGTGGACATTAGCTTAGCCAATTATCCATCTAATGACCTAGCCCTTTAAAAGAGTTAATATCTAACTGGGTAATGCCTGGTTCTAAACCCAGTTTTCAATTTAATTTACCTTTCAGGTCTTTGTAGTTCTTTCTTCACCACATCCAAAGAGGAATTTACCTCAGCCAATTATCCATCTGCTTACCCAATCAACAGCAACTGCACATGGCTCATTACACCATCAAATCTGGTAAATGGTCTTTCATTTTATATGGTTATCCTCTGTTAATATCATCTACTGGGGCAGGCCTGGGCCAAAGATTTTTGATTCCCTAGGTGCCCTAGGTGGAGTAATGAAAATGTGCCCCCACTCAGTTCTCAATGACTCTCTTTTAAAAACATCTTTTTCACACTGAAAGTTCCAAAGGCCAGGCCTCTTTATGGATATTAAAAGAAAACTTTAGTGAATCATGCACATGTTGTACCATAAGTAAATACTTTCCACAGGAATTTTCTTGCAAACTGCTTGCAGTTACAGTTATTAGGAGCAATATAATATTTAGAAGCGCATAATTAATTTTAACATTTGCATTTACAGATTTTCTTGAGTTTTGTTGCATTTTATTTGCAATCTTCTCCAAACTGTGTCTCTGACTACATTAGAGTTTACGATGGACCCGACAGAACATCCCCACTGCTATTGGATAAAGCTTGTGGGATGGGATTGCCTCCTTCATTAATCTCTTCCACTAACCAGATATTGGTTGAATTTATCAGTGATGCCAGTGGAACAGCCACTGGTTTCAAGGCCTTATACAGCACAGGTAACTGCAATATTATATACAGTGTAATCCTGGTAAACATGGGAGAAAACACTGGTCTTTTGGGATGTTTTGTCCCATCATAAGTAGGGACTGTCTTAACAGCTAAATGTTTGGTTTGTGACACTGGCCTGTCCAAGGATTTAAATGCTGCTTGTGTAGCCTGCACAACTGCATATGGACCCCCTGGGAACAAGGAAACAACTAATCATTTAACATTTTAACATTTAAATATACTAACACTTGATGATCCTGGTGGACATAACTTTAGTTAGTAGGCTGTGGGCGGTGGTAATCAGCTTCTCTGGTGGACCCAAGATTCCTCAGTCTGACATGGCTAAAGAAAATAGCTTAATCATCAGTTTAACTCATGATAGTTAAACATATTGATTTTTAAAAAATTTTATTTACATTTTTTTTGTTTACTAGTACAATGTGGAGGAATGTATAACACTACATCAAGGAACATTACCTCTCCAGGATACCCAAACAATTATCCTCCAGACATGGACTGTGCTTACATCATTACTGCTCCAGCATCCAATAAGGTAAGGATATTAACAGTCATCCTATCTATCACTGCATTCTTTTTTAATGCATCCATGAAAAAGGGAAGTTCACTTTCAGCTCTTTCTGTGCTTGGACAATATTCTATGATATTATGATCATCAGAGCACAAAGCAGAAACGTGTTCCCAATTCAAACACAAGGTGATCTGTCAGTCAAGGAGAAAGGGAGGAGTCAGCTATGTAACTGTTGTTAAATGACACGCCTGTATTCTGCAAAATGCAGCTAAGGAATATCACTTTGCAAGTGATCAGTTCTGTGCTTGTATAGGAATTAAGCACTCATCTTACATTGTGATTTTGAACAGAGATTTGTAAGTGACAAACTATACAATATTTTATTCTCTTTGGGCTTTTTGTATCTGTTACAAAAATAGGTTGGATTGGCCAGCCAGTGATCTGAGGCCACCAATTCAAATATTTTCTTCTTGAATCCTCATTTTCTAATTCAGCCCCAGCAATTTCTTTGTGTCCTTCCTCCTCTTGTCTGTAAACCACTCTCTGTTTTACATAACCCTTCATCAATATGCCATGATGGTGCAGTTTGAAATTCCAGCAAAGCCCGTTAAGGTCCGGGCCCAGTGGGTGGTTTTCCTTTGGACAGGTGGGCCAGTCTAACACTGCCTAGTGAAGTTCCCCATCTTTTTAAAATCTAATCCCAACACCTAGTCATAACACATTCTATTATAAATCCCATCAGAGATATTCTAACCACGAAATTGTTTGGGAATCTCTTATTCTGTTATACATCTGTACAACAAGAGATGGACTATGTGTAGGGACTGTCATGCCCAACCCTGCCAAAGATAACCAACTAGTACCAAATGGATTATTGGTTTTACAGTTTTTCATTTTCACTTTCTCTCATTTTCTAGGTCTTATTGACCATGAAAACCTTTCGTTTACAAATGTCACGAAACTGCAAAAGTGATTATCTTCATGTATACAATGGAAATTCAGTTAATGCACCACTTCTAGCAGCATACTGTGGCATTAAGTCCTCCTTTACTTTAATTTCCACTGGCCAGTCATTGCTTATGACGTTTCACAGTGATTACGCATTGCAGGAAAAAGGGTTCTTGGCTACATATACATTTGGTGAGTATTTTCTGACCATTTGAGAAATGAGAGTTATGGCGCTTTTTATGTATTTATATACTGTTCTCTGCGCCCCCAGGAGAAATTTTGATATTTAACCCTGATAGGTTCCTAAATATTAAATATTCCCTCCTCTCCTTATTTTACATAATTATATCATTTCTTATGCTTCTGTCTGTCCCTGCAGCCATGGCCCCGCTTTTTCCATCCCATTGCACCCAAGGGTGACAATTGGGCGGAGCAGGAAAAAGTGAGGCACAACTTGTTGCCATCTAGTAGCAGTTGCCATTGTCACATTTGAATGAATAGTCTCCTCACGCAACATTGGAATTAAACCCGCCCAGTTCGCCAGTCTGAAGTAGCGAAGTCAAACAGGTGAACACAGAGAAGTTCACCTAGTCGCATTCGCACCTTCAGCACACTCCGATATTAGAAGCACCTGTGCATGCTCACATAAAGTGATGCAAAGTGCTCCACAAGATCATAAATTGGATGCGTATTCTCCACTTCGCAGAGTTTAGTCAATAAGAGAACAAAGGGAAAGTGGTGAAAAGATGTGAATTCAAAGCTTTATGTGACTATTCAGACTTTATTCAATAAGGCCTTGAGACTTTAGGCACCCTGTTAAGGACCACTAACACCAGAAAGACAGCATTGCCATTTGGATTGAAATTTTGCTATTTGAATTGGTGTGGCACTTATTCCACTCTTAATACTTGTAAAAATTTAATTTTTGATGTTAAATTCCTGATTTTGTATTTACAGTTGTTATATATTTGATCTGTGCTTCCATCTATTTAGCTTTGTGGAGAACTTTTTAAATATGGATTATCTAAAGCACAATATAAACCAATATTACTGGGGGAGGTCTGTTTAACAACATGGCTACTGTCAGTAATGGTTAAAAACAAACAGAAAGCAGTAACATTTCTTAATTTTACTTCTAAGATAACATTTTTACAACTGTAGCATTTAAATAAATCATTTTTTTGAAGTTACTAGATCTCCAAGCACTTCTCCAACTTTAGTTCCCCTTTAAAACTAACATTATATGAAACAGATGTAAAAGGCATTTTTAACTAAACTTCAATCTTTTCTTTTGCAGTTCCTTCATCTTAACTCCTATTAGTGAAAGCGAATGATCCTCGCCATTAAAATGAAAGAACAATCTATATGACCTCCAGTTGATTAATGAAACAGATTTTCTTGAAAAATGAATATATTTATGTAGTAATAGACTTACAGATATTGGAATAATGTTTTAGAAAGTTGATCATCAATAAAGATTCACTGCAAATAAAACTCGTAATATGTTTATTTATCTGAATTTTATAAACACCTTTGAAATATTCAATTTCCATAAAACTTCTCTGTATTATTTCTGCAGATTCTATCGCATGTACCCATACAGTATTTACAATACAGCAAATGTTTAAGAATAGAAAAGCCTTTACATTTATTACATTGAAATTAGATCTCAAATTTACAGTATTAATATTCTTAAAGGTCAACAAACATTCTAAACATTCTGCTGCTTTCCATACAGGAAGCTTTTTTAAATTATATATAATGTAGTGCAATGTTAAACTGGGGGTGTCTACAATTTCCACAATCCTTTGATGAACAATCTACTTTTGAGGTCAACTACATAAATAAGTGATGTTGTTAGTAAATAATATTACTGAACTTAGAAATGGAAATAGTTATACTCAGTTTCCTTATAATATTATACATTTATAGGGGGTAATTCAGCAATGTACGAAGTGACCACTGGATCCTTTGCATCACTTCGCACATGCTTTTATGCGCTCATTGCCGTCCTGCACGTCGACATCAGCAAACGCTTTAAAGGGATTTCAGTATCGGCAAGACCACTCGGGTCGCCTCCCCGAGACTGGAATCCCTTTAAAGCGTTCGCTGATGTCTGCATGCAGGACATCAGCGAGCACATATTAGCATGTGTGAAGTGATGCGAAGGATCCGGAGATCACTACGCACATCTCTGAATTACCCCCTTGGAGTGGCTATAAGTATGGCCTAATGTATAATTGCCAGAAATGTAGCATTAGCTGCACCTAGTTAATCATGAATTAAATATGTATAAAGTAATGCTACTCATTTTGTTATAGTTGGGACGAGTATATCCTCCCTAGTCTATAAATATTAGTGTTCAAGAAATGGGAAGGGTCTTTAATCCCAGGCCCTGTACCAGGTTGTGTCATTGGTCCCAGGGTCCTCACCATGTGGGGTAGAGGATCCCTGTAGAGCAGCGGTTCTCAACCTGTAGGTCGCGACCCCATTTGTGGTCGAATGATGATTTGCCTGGGGTCGCCTAAGACCATTGGAAATATAAGGATTAAATGGGGTTGCCCAATAATAATTAATAAATGGGGGTCGCCAAATCACGGGGAATTATACTAAAGGGTCACGGCAATAAAAAGGTTGAGAACCACTGCTGTAGAGAGAGGAAGGCAACTAGGCCACTATGCTAGACCACTCCAAGTGTGGTCACCCCTCTACCAGTAAGGGTATTATCTCTCCTAGGATCTCAGAATAGCGTATCAACAGGAGAAAAGGCTTTAGCAGATATCCTGTACGACTTGAGGTGTCAGAACACCCTTGGGTTGATAAGACCCAGGCATTGCTGAATCTCAGAACAGTAAGTGAACCCTATGTTATGTCCAGAGGTTGGAATGCAGGTAAAATATCATCCTATGAGATTACAAAGCAGAAAAGTTTTCCCAAATTCGAACAGAAGGTTATCTGACAGTCAGGCCAAAGGGGAGGAGCAAACTGTGGTACCATTGCTAAAGGACACACCTGTATTTTTGCAAAACTTGCAAAAATTTAGGTTTGATGATCATTCATAGGTCTGGAAGGGACATACCTTTTACCCTCACCCATAGGGTCATAATTCCCTGCCTTCCCACATAATGAAACTGTGTATGCCTCCATCTTCTCAAAGTTATGGGATTAATCCACTTTAAAGGGGCACTATAGTGAGTGCTGATATAACTGCACACATACTGTACATATAAAACTCCTTTATATTAAGCCAATGGCTGACACAAGTAGTTAAAAAAAATTTAGCGAAGAAATAATACTTGCTGTTTGTTTCTCTTAATTAGTTTTCCTGAGAGCTGACATTTTCCTCTCCCTCTCTTTTCTGTTCTGCAAGTCATGTAACATGAGAAGAAACAGCTGCCTGACTGCTATTGGTTAAGCAGTGTGCTGACTTTTTGGCCACATAAAATAAGTTGGAATGCAGGAGATTACAGAGGGAAAGCTGACTTGTGCACATGTTCTAAATAGTAAATAGGGCAAAAATGTCCGGGGGAGGATACCTTTTCATGGAAAACTGGCCAGTACATGTCAGACACATTTCCTGGTGCAGGAGTTTATCAATGCTGCCTACTCAATTATTCTGCATCACATGAAACAACCACTGGGGATAAATGCTTCTCACTAAGGTATAGTACTACATATGTAAAGATGTAATTTGACTATAGTTTCCCTTTAAGTGGTCTTTGTACTCTGGGAAATTATGTATATAGTAAGATCTGATCTTAGAAGTATCATTTCGGAAATGATAAGGTAGACAGTCAGTGGCAAAACCTCTGCATGTACAGGAACTGGACATCCATTTCATATAAAGGTTTTTAACAGAGAAATGTAAATAAAAAAGTGGAATTTATTGTTGGCTGTTCCTTGTTGTATATGATTAGAAAAATAGCTTGGCTTGGCCTATCACAATTCATCAGAACCCTGAAATCTACTTTTCAGTGACTACAAAAGTGTGACATAAACCTCATTGCAAGTGTCAGAGTGAACTGCTGGGACCCTTCAGGAAACAAGAGATTGGAAACAACTAATTAAAAGATTTCCTCTCCTTTTCTAGGTCTCATTGACCATAAAAACCTTTCTTCTACAATACTCAACAAGCTGCAAAAGTGATTACCTGGATATTTACAATGGAAATTCAGCTAATGGGCCACTTATAGTTTGTACAAAGATATTGTGGGACTAAGACCTCCTTTACTTTAATTTCCTCTGGCCAGTCATTGTTTCTGAAGTTTCACAGTGATGAATCAGTGCAGAAGACTGGCTTCTAGGCTGCATATACATTTGGTGAGTATTTATAGAATAAGTAAAGACTTAGGGAGTAATTCAGCAAAGAGCGAACACGCCTTGTGATCCTTCGAATCACTTCGGCAAAAGTGTTACATGCTCGCTTCTCTCCTGCAGGCGGACATCAGCAAATGCTTTAAAGGTATTCCAGTCTCGCGAGGCAACTTGAGTGCTCGCAAGGTGAGGCGAAGTACCTTTAAAGCATTCGGTGATGTCCGTGTGCAGGAGAGAAACGAGCGCGTAACATATTTTTGCCTAAGTTAATCGAAAGATCGCAAGGTGAGTTCGCACTTTGCTGAATTACCCCCTTAATAAAGATTTCTGCTAAAAATCATCAACCATAAGCAAAAGGTCTATTACACTTAAACGTACAGAAGTGCATTAGTCTCCCTATAAGACTCGTTTAGTTGGCAACACATCCCTTTAAAACACAGATAAAATTCACATGCTGCAGTACTGATCAAAATTTACTTTAAATGCATGCTGCATGGTTGCATGAAAACTGCACCTGTAAGATGCATCTAAGTTTATTTCAAACATACAAATTTTATAGGCGTTCAGATTAGAAAGGGATGAGGTGGCAACCATGAAGACTAGAGATCTCTGATTATAAGGTTGTCATCTCTGCCTATCTTTTTAGCATGCCATCCAGCCTGTGACATTAAGGGAGAACTAAAAGTCAAATAAAAAAAGGAAAGGTAAAAAAAAACAAAATACCTTCTACTAAGCTGAAACGTTGCAGTCACAGCTTGAACTGTGCTGTCCTTTCACTGCACGGAGGCAGACTTCACAGTTCTTAAGATGCTACAAGAGCCAGCGCGAAGCTCTGCTCAATTATGCAAATGAGCACACATATCATCACGCTCATTGGGCTTTTTTTATTTTTTTTGCTGGTGAGGGGAGTGTTCCCATTGGCGGTGCAATGAACGTGATGATGTGTCAAATCTTTTGAGCCACCAATTCGACAAGGTGGGCTTGGCGCTGGCTCCTGTACCCTTCTAAGCGCTGTCCTCTGTGCAGTGAAATGAAAGTACAGTTCAAGTTGTGACTGCATCTTTTCAACTTACCAGAAGGTTCCTTTTTTTACGTCTCCTTTTTTATTCAACCTTTAGGTCTCCTTTAAGCCACCCCCTTAAAGCACATTTAACAAGAGGAAAACTTTTAACAAAAGAAAACTGCTATTTGGACTGACACGGCCGTTTTTCCCTTTACGATACATGTAAAACTGTCATTCTTGAAGATGAATTTCTGATTTTTCACGGCGACAATGTTTTCATTTTAAACATGCGACTGAAACAGTAGCAGTCTATTTTCTTTAGCTGGTCGGACTCACACCTTTACGCAACCATTTGTACTTTAGAGAATAACCCCCTAGTGTTTCAGCTTTGGGTCATACCCATGTACCCACCTGTTTGTCCTGTTTGGATGCCATGAATACAAAGCCGATTTCATATCATACACTGCACATTACAAAACAATATTGTTCCCGCACACAAATCAAAATGTTTATTAGACTAATATCCAGTTACAGTGCAGAGTTCCCAGTGGGCTAATATACACAGATACAGCACAGAGTGCCCAGTGTGCTAATTTCCCCAGTTACAGTGCAGAGATCCCAGTGGGCTAATATACCCAGAATCCAGGGCCCCTGATCTCTTGTTTCCTGGTGGAGCCCAATGTTCCCTCTAAGCTGTGTGCGTGTGCGCGCGCACATTACCCATCAAACCAGCGCACACAGATTAAAATGGTGCGCACAAAAAATTTGTATTTAAAAATTTAAAATTGTATTTAAATATAGGCTTATAATTTTGCACATACGAAATTTCTTGCGCACACAGCCTTTACAAAATTAGAGGGAACATTGGTGGGGCCCTGTCTCTAGTGTGCCAGTCTGGCATTGATTGGCAGTTGGGCATATTAAAAAATAAAGAGTTTCAGGGAATAAAGGCTTTTGTGCTGATTTCAGTTTAGGAGGTAAAG
>WMED01015567.1:0-13601 GCA_019650415.1 Pipa parva | reverse complement strand
ACCTTCCTAGTAATACAGTCTCCTGAGGCTCACAGCCTTCCAGCTTTCTTAGGTGCAATTAGCCTCTCCTCTATGTGCTAGTCCAGCAGACTTATAGGCCTTTTAATCAGTTACTCCCAGCACCTGATCTGTCTGGATCATAAGCCACACTACCTGGAGTGGAGGGAAGGTGGAATGGGTGGCCCCTCTACCATACCTGTCACCCATTCCAAGAAAATCCACCCATACATTTTTAAATAATTGTTTCCAGCACTACTTGCTGAAAATCCCCTTTCACCAGGATTTTCCTCATATCTTACCCAGCTAAGACATGTACCTTCCGAAACAGCGATATTTAAAGGAAACATAGCGTCCGTCCAGTGTTAACTCCTTCATGACCTCACAATATATATATATATATATATATATATACTGTATATGTAAATGTATTATGAATCTTGATTATAAAGGAAACTTAAAGTGCTTATTTTCAGATTATTATCTTCCAGTCTGTGGTGAAAATGCAGGAGATATTGGCTAAATTCTGAATTGTTGTGAATTTACCAGCTAAAGACAGTCTCAATAGACTGTTAATGTCACAGTCGCGTCTTTATAACAGGCATATTGTCACAATCACAACTTTACTATGAAAAAACTGACGCGGTCACAACTTTAAAGATTGTCGCGGATTTGCTATGGGAATCGACGGTTTGAGAATTTGACAGTCGAATTCTCACTCTAGACAATAACCCCCTTACGTGCATATGTAAATCTTCTAAATAAGCAATGACCTGTGGCAATTCAACAGAATTGCAGGCGCCTTGTGTACAAAGTAACTCAGGCATTAGTTCTCGCGCTGAGAGACGGCAGTTCTTGCAGGTAGGGAAAATATTTTAAGGTACAGGTTGCCTCTATGTTACTTTGCGAACGGTAACATTTTACATAGGATAGTAATTACATCTAAGTAACTCAGGAAAGAAAAATACAATTGCAAATGACAGAAAAAGATAATATCCTCTATTTAATAAGCCAAAAAGTTTCACATTCTACTGTTTTATTTTGCTTTTAAACTATTAGCTAAAACAGTTGTGAGTTTTATTTTTCTTATTAATGTGGAATTTAAAAAAAAAAGATCTTGTTGCTGTGATATATACAGGGCTGGCTCTCCCATTAGGCCATATAGGCAGATGCTAGGGGTGCTGGGTGTCCAGGGGGGCACCCCTAGCATCTGCCTAGCGATGGCGGAGTTGGAGGTGAGTGTGGGGAAAGGGGGGGGCGGTGCGGGGCAGGGGGTTAGTCGCAGGACAGGGGGGAGCCGGGTAGGAGGTTGCCTAGGGCACAGACAGGGCCAGAGCTTCTTCTGGATATATATATATATATATATATATATATATATATATATATATATATATATATATATACAGTATATCAAGTCACAAGGGATAAAAGGAGGGTAGACCTCTCAAAAGCTTCTTTAAAATGACTGTTAGTCCACTAAAAAAAGGTATCACCAAGCATTGCAATATTCATTTTTCTGCATCTGTGGACTAACACAACCACTTTACCCTAACTTATATATATATATTTGTGGAAATGAAATAGTTTATAAATATGGCGTACATTTTATAAACCCCCTTAACAATGTAATACACTTCATCAATTGCGCTGATTAGAATGTTGAATGCACCTGCAGCTTGTCTGAACAGTCTGGATGCAAAATCCAATCAAATGTTAGCAAACAACCCCTGCAGAGTCAAAGGGGCCAGACTAACTGGTATACAACTGAATTTTAGTGAGATTACAAATTACATTTATACTGGATATTCAGTATCAATAACTTCAATACAAGAAGGTTACATTTGTCAAAGGTAACTTTAGTGCTTCTATGCATGAACTATGAAAAATAATCAAATGGGGGTTTAGTATCGATTTAAGGTTGGGTAAAAAGATGTTTTAATTTCTAATTCTGTTTTTTTTTAAAAATCTAAAAGTCATGATTTTTTTTCCCTTAGAAGTAAGTACAAACCCTCTCCAAACACATAGCATGAACTGACCATTTAACATTGCAGTAGTCACTAAATTCAACTGCAGTGAAACATCTTGGGTTTCTCACACTGTAAGGTTAGCCAATCAGCTGGAAGTTCAGGAGCAGTATGTTTAAAGAGCACCTGTCACCTCAAAACTAATACTAATTTAGGTTGTAGTAATAAAATAAACATTTTTGTAAAAATATATGTAATTTAAAAAATGTAGCTTTATACAGCGTTTCTCTCTGTCATCTTCCCTGTCAACCAACCTTTTCTTTCCTGAGTCGGGTTGGGCGGGGATAAATGATGATTGACATTATAGCTCCTCCAATCATATCCCTGCTAGATCGTGATTTAAGTGATCTGATTGGAGGAGCTATAATTTCAATCATCATTTATCCCCGCCCACCAGACTCAGGAAAGAAAAGTGAGGCTGACAAGGAAGATAACAGAGAGAAACGCTGTATAAAGTTATATTTTTTAAATTACATATATATTTACATAACGTTTATTTCATTAGTACAACCTAAATTAGTATTAGTGTTTTGAGGTGACAGGTGCACTTTAACATAATCTAATGACATTTAAATTATTTTCAATCTCTGGAATAATAAATGGATTTTATTTCACACAATTGTGTACAAGATTCACAGTATAGCAAGCAAGACATAGCACAGGCAAGAAAATGTTTATTTTATTGCAGCACAACACACCTTTATCCTTCATCCCTTTTACCAAGTGTGATAAAGATGGTTTAAAATATGACACAGGGAAATAAAATTAAATAAAATTAAAGCTTAATGAACAATTCATCTCTCTTTACTACTTCCTTCTACCAATACAATGTGAATCTTTTATAAGTAAGAAATACATATATGAATACTTGTCCTGGTATTATAGTCCATAGCAGCTAATAAAATCCTTAGTTAAAGGACCAGTACTTGTATGAATCCTTACAATAAAAGTTCTTGTAAGTCAAGTAGCTGTCCAATTTTGTATTATGTGAATTTGAGGTTTCATTCATCTACATTCTGTACTACACCAAAATCAGTTCTGAATGAATAGGAAAATGTAAGTGGAACACCAAATTGTTTAGTACAGTGATGGCCAACCTTTTTCTGCCTGGGGGCCAAATAAATTTCCGACACGCGTGTCATGGGCCGCTTCAAAGTCGCGACCATAAAGTAAAGTCGAGACTTGCAAAGTTGCAACCGCGACAAATTTTAAAGTTGCAACTGCGACAATTTTTCCATAGTAAAGTCAAGACTGCGACAATATTCTCGTTATAAAAACACAACTGCGACAGTAGCAGTCGATTGCGATTGTTGAATGACTGAATATGGGAATGTGGTGAATAAAAGTGAATTCACACCTTTACATGACTATTGGCCTTTTATAAATAAGCCCAATAGCAATAGTGCTGCCTGTGCTGTGTACTGTGTGCTACCAGCATAACTTCATTCAGTTGTCTATGAAGATGGAATAGCAGACGTCTCCCATTATTAGCATCACATAAATTCTATTAAGTCTCTGCATTTATGCATTGCAGTGGTAATCACATCCCCTGACTCATTCTCACACTGCCAGAAGCAAAGTGTAAACAGAAAGCTAACTGCACAAGTAAGTATTGGTATGAATGCTGTAGCTCATGATTTCTCCCTTCTTCAATTAACAGGTTTGTTAGCGAGATCCGGAGTACAGAAAAGAACAGTGGATAGATATTGCCTTTGGTGCACTTTTATGAAATCCAAAATAAACTATGACACTTTCTAAAGTCAAATATTCCCATGATTCATCAAATTCTATCATGGTTAAATTCAAATGACTAACATCTCGTTACAACAAAATGCACAAATAACACCTTCTGGTTATTAGACGTTTTCTTATATATTATTTAGAACATGAAGGTCTTGTGCATCTAAAACCTCTTGCTGTAAGTGGTGTTGGTTACAAAATATATTATCATAATATCATACTCGGGGGGTATAATAAAACCACACAATAAATTGGGACTTTACAAAAGGAACATATTTATCAACACAAGTGACCAAGGGGTTATTCACTAAGGTGTGAATTTGACAGTCAGATTCCCATAGCAAATCCGCGACAATTTCCCCATTATAAAGTCGCGACATTTTTTTAATGCTAAGATTGCGACAATTTTCCCATAATAAAGTCGCGACTGCGACAATATTTTCATTATAAAGATTATAAAGTCACAACCGCTTCAGTAGCAGTCTATTATGTAGTGTGCGACCATCGTTAGCTGGCGAATTCGCCACATCACGGAGTTTTCTGAATACCTGAATATGGGGGAAATGGCAAATTCACATCTTCACGCCACAATTCCATTTTATTGACTAAACTCCAGTTGTAGAAACTGGAAAAATTGCTAAATGCAAAAAGTGTAAAGAATTTCACCAGGCAAAAGAGGCGCATGTGTAACACTATGAAAAATAAAATCCTAAATTTTGTGGTTACTATTTAGAGAAGCACTATAAATAATATTTATAAAATACTTATCATTCGACTGAATTATCCAAGTTTTGATCTTAATTTGTTAATAATGTAAGCACTGATCAATATGGAATAAGACATTACTGAAAAACGTTTCAAATTTCTTTATCAGTAGTACTGATTGGAATGTCCGGTACACCTACAGCTGTCAATCAAATGTGAACAAAGGGATCTGCAGAGTCAAAATATAGAGAAATTACAATAGAAATTAATAATTGTATTATAAAGAGCTACAAAAAAAAAATCTAAAATATATCTTCTTAATAATCAGCTCCACTGAATGCATAAATGCAATTTGTCGAGATAAATTTTACAAATGATATTTTGTCAGCTCATAGATTACAACTAAACAGCAGAAGCAAGCAGGAATGTGACACGTACAGTAACCAGGAAGATTAAGATTAGGTTCCATTGCTCCTGACTCAGACCAACAGACCAAGTCGTTCACAGACAAGGTAAAACAGTTTTGTTTAATTGAGACAAATCACTAATAAGCATGTGCAAAAAGTGTCATCTAAGTCAACGTGGGCAGCTGTCATGGTTGAGTAAACTTTAAACATACACACACGCATAGTTCACAGTATGGTATACCTGATGAAGTGTTAGTTTAAGGGGGTGTCAAGTTCCCACTTGTATTATGAATCTTAATGATAATAGGGGTATAATGTCACTTTAAATAAATAAAAATTAGCAAAGATTAGGGCTCTGTTATTTGAATATTTTTTATACTATTCCATATCATTGTATACTATTCAGCGCTTGTTGATCTTGATTTTTTTTCACTGTTCAGTTAATAAACATATTATTTACAGTGTCCTACTTTTGACATTTAAATCGCTTCACTCTATTGTCCCTCTCTACATATCTTTCCTTGTTTGCTCGTATGTGCCTGGCTGTCAACTCCGCTCTTGCCAAGGCAACCTACTTCGGGAACTCCTCACCAAGACTGCCCGTTCTCGTCTTAAACCCTTCTCTCTTGCTGCCTGTTATCTTTGGAATTCTATAACCCTCTACCTCCCCTCTCTATATTTATGCAACTATTTATTCAAAATTTATATTTTTTATTTATTTTCTTATTTAAATGGCACTTATAGCCTATTGAACTATCACTTTATGCTACTGCACTTGTTACCCTCCGATCTGTTTATGTAAATCTTTCTCCTATTTAGATTGTAAGCTCTATGGGTCAGGGACCCCCATCCTCTTGTTTAAGTCATGGCCTGGCACTTATAATAAGGGCAAAATTTATTAAAATTGGAAATTACCGATATCGATACCATCGATATCACGATATCAGAATAGCGATATTTCAGCCGTTCTGCCATTGAAATCAATGGTGCGGCTGAAATTCGATATAGCGATATTGGTAATTTTCGATTTTTATAAATTTCGCCCACAGTGAGTGATGTATTTTCTTGATTATACGCTTGTAATTTACTTCACTTGTTCTTTGTTACGAACTTCTTGTCTGTATTATAACTATATTGTGAGATTGTACAGCAATGTGTAACCTTGTGTCATTTTATAAATAAAAATATACATACATACATACATACTGTTCTCTATCAAATTATTTAACCAGCCTATAATCTGGTTAAACTTCAGGCTGCACAGATTAGCAGTGAGTGCAGAAGCATTTTGACCTAGTCAAGATGTACTTTTTAAACATACAAAATAGGTTTCTTATGTTACTAGATTCATTCAAACAGTATAATCAGTGGATGGTTTGTTTGGAATAAACTACAGTAACATTCCACAGACTTTATTTACACATTAGTAATTTCAAACTGCAATGTGTTCGCTTTCTATTAACCTGAAGTCATATGGTTACTCTATAGCAGAATCAATTTTGAGAGTACATAATGACATTGATTATATGCAAACAGAATCGATTAACCCAAAGCAGGAGAATGTTAATTTAACACCCATTCTCTGTTTGATTAATTACCAATGATTTTACAGTTTTATATTCTAACACATTTAAGTACTGTACACTGATCAAAACAGAATGTATCATTAAATTTGTACTTTTTGCGAATAATCCTTTAGTTTATTTTCTCGAATCCTTTTGAGTGGGAATGGAGACAAAGATATCAATTAGGAGCTGCAATGGCAAATGAAACAGATGTTGAAAAAAGCAGTTTATAGTTTATCTTAAAAATGAAATTATATAACATAATATAAGGAACATCCACTGGGAAAGTACATTTTGTGCTTAGGCTGGTGCATCATCACACAGCTTAAAGAGTATGGCTATAGAGGGACAGGATCGGGGAGATTTATGGGGTGGATCTTAGAGGGATTAAAGTGAAACTGGGCAGTAATGGTGTGATGTTGTTATAACTGTTCCATGTGTTCTTTGTTGTTCACACATTGTGATTTATATGTGTCAGGAAAAGCACTTACCAGATCTTTCGGTGTTCGCGCAGTTTCATCACAGTCGCAAAAAGATGCCGTCACGCTTCCGTCATGGTTGTGAAAAGACAGTGTCACGAAAATGCATCGCGGTTGCACCATGATTGCGTCATTTCCGGCACACGGTTTTCCCGCCATAGGGCCTTTGTAAAGCAGTCACTCTGTTCATTCTGTGCCCGAATATAGAACCTGCCAGTTCGTTCTGTGGCTCCTGTTTATTGCTCGTTTTGTCTGTTTCAGTTTTGACTTTGGATTGTTCTTGGATTCCGTTTATTTGCTGCCTGCTCTGACTATTGGCTTGTTTCTTGACTTCGATTCTCGTTGCCCGCCCTGACCTTTGTCTTGTATTTCGACTACGATTCTTTCTGCCTGTCTCAACCTTGGAACTTCGTCTGACCACTCTCTTCTTGTCCATCAGAGGACAGCTTGCTTAGGGGCCGTGACCTGGGTATTCCTTGCAGTGAAGCAGACATCCCCGTGTGTCAATGGTGAAAACCAGGGTCTACCTTAGACTCTGTGCCCTAGGCATAGCTTGCGCTAAGTCCCTGTGGACATGTACCTCTGCCTCCTCTGGAGGAGGAGATAAATTAAGGAAGGGGAAATGCTAGACAGGAAGCTATGGATAAAGAATGGAATAAATGTTTCTGATCCAGAAAGTCAGTATCACCAGTTTTACTTGGCCAGTTTGAAGTGGTGAATTAGGGAGCTGATGGCAGGGCTCTTACTAAGCCAAACTAGAAATAGCTACTGATGCAGTCAGTAGAGAATTATGGAGTAGCAACCCAAAGTGATGAGAATTCACTTCGATAGTCAAATTCTCACTTTGATGAATAAGCCGATAGAGTCTCCAGGTGAAGCCCTCTGTCTTCCCACTCTACACTGTACAATCTTAGAGCATTTTTTTTAAAGAAACACTGAAGTAGCCAACTGATAATTTAATTGTAGTTGTTACAAAGGTTTGTTTTGTGATGCATCAGGTTCCCATTTTACTGAAGGAAATTCTTTCACCTACTTCCTCTGCAGCAGATTACCTGGGACCTTACTGACCCAACTGACAAGTTTATGCATTCGGAAAGAAAAATCAAAAATGTGCAGATCAATAACTGACTAAGTGTGCACACAAGTTTCTAAATGGAATTTAAGACTGCTGAAATTGTGATTAAGATCAATGACAGAGAAAACAAATGACTAAAAAGTGTCTCATATGGCAGTGGATCTCAATTAAATACAAGCAAAAGTATGTGTATAAAATATATTTATACTACAGTGACAATTAGATTGACTAATAAGCTGATGTTCCATTCAATGATGTAGGTAAATTCTTCAATCGCATACAGTTAAGAACCAAAATCTGTCAGTGTCAGACTGGGGTTGATGGGCCAACAGGGACATGTCTACTCCTGTCCCAGGTGCATTACATGATGAATGACATCACGCGATGCAGCCGGTGAGAGAGAAGGCCTCAGCCTTGTCGAGCTAGCCAGCCAGGTGGGCCCCCTCAGGGTGTCTCATGGGCCAGTCCAGCTCTGAATGCTATTAACCATTATGTCTATCATCCTGGAAACACAGGTTGCTAATCCATAAAATTAAGAAACAGGAGTTAGGTAGAATGATCAAACACAATGATCTTCAATGAAAACTACACAAAAAAACAACCTCCTGCTCTGTCATTGATGTTGAACATCAGAAAACTGCTACTGTGCTTACTCAATTCGCCAAAACACACAAGAATAGAGGATCACAGTGCTTGGGAAGAGCAGAAGAGATTGTCTCAAGGTTTACAGAGCAGGAGCATAAAACACTAACTAGTAAATAGTTTCACCCTCCCCCCTTAAGAATCACCCTTGGACCTAGCAAGCATTTAGTTCTCCTTCAATAATAATATGAAACTGCTACTGCACTTGCTCTATTTGACAAAATTCACAGGAACAGGAAGTGAAGAGGATTACAGCGCCTGTCAAGGCAAGAAGATATTATCCAGAGCAGGGGCAGCGCTGGAGCTTGAAACACCCAACCGTTGAGTATTTTCTCCCTCCCCTTAAGAATGCTTGTGACAAGCATTTAGTTTTCCTTTAACTGATCATTCTTAACACAGCAAAACTCCTCAGTATGAAGCTGTTAAAAATACCGTATTTTTTGCTCCATAAGATGCAAATGACAGTAAGACGCACCTAGAATTTTAAGGACAAAAATAAGAAAAAAAAATTCTGAACTAAATGGTGTGCTAAAATATTTAAAGGGATACTAATGGTAGAAATGAAATTAATATATTATAAAATATATCTGGCACCAGCTGGAAAGTCCTAACAGTCATGGGGATTGGAGCAGCTGCCCACAAGACCCGAAGCAGCCAAGGAGCACATCGCATACAACTTACTTTAGTATGGAGAAGCGGTTAGAGGAGGCGCATTGCTGGATTGCTGGAGAAGGTGAGTAATCCGCATCTTCTTCAGCTTCTGTGGGGTTGCTGGAGGGGGGGCTGTCTTACCGGCACCCCCTCCCTTCCCTTGTGCCTTGCAGCAGCTGAAGAAAATGAACATTCGCTCCATAAGACACATGGGCATTTTCCCCCAACTTTTCGGGAGAAAAAGTGTGTCTTATGGAGCGAAAAATACAGTACACATTGACATATTTCTCACATTCACATGCCATACACAAACTACCAATTTTAGGCAGTAGAATATTTTTCTTTCTGTTGTACCCGTTATGATTTACAACATCCAATATAATATATATATTTTATATATTATATAATAATGTATAAATTAATTTGTCAGTATTTGTATATATATATATACAGTATATCCAACGTGTAATAAATTGGCAGAGAAGTTAAGAAATATTTTCAATCTCAAACTTCAGGAAAATGTTGGATATAATTACTGTACAGGAGCTTGGCCAAATGCAATGACATTTGTTCTGTGATTTGGTCTAAATAACTGCATTATCGCTGAAACGTTTCCCAGAGCCCTTTGCTGCAGCTAAACTATTAATGGTTCACCTGTTTTGTGTACAGATTATTCAGTAAAATTGCTTTCAGACTGGATTTTTACCTGGGCTATATTTTTAACACTTCTTTTACTTTCAAAGTATTTTTTTTTTCTGTTGTTTTCATTATGATGCCGTTACATATTATTTGCACCTAGTTTATTTCAGCCCCGATCTCATTCATCTTTACTGCTTACTGAGTAGACACCTTCATTTTTCACAGGACGCCATTTAATCATTCTGTGGCCTGTACAAGCACACTGAGGGATTCTAAAAAAGTATCTTCACACACAAGGCTGAAAAGCTTGTATTTATTATATCCCTTAGCAGTCATTTAGTCAAATTTGCTTTAACATTGTAATTTCTATTGTAATAAAAGCCTCGTGTGAAGTTGTACAGATGGAAAGAAAGTTTAAGGAAAAATTCACTTAGCGCGATGTAATACCATGAACTATATTTAAAATGTGTTTATGGGCTTATCAGGCTTCAGTGGTTATAATGTGCTGATCATCAAGTGAAAAACCCAAGGAATTGTTAGAGGGAAAATAATTTTTCCCAGAAGTCTCTGAAATATGACATTGTCTAGGTGCTTCATGGAAAGAAAGTTCATTATTTGCCTTGGTAACGTGTGCCTATCTGAACGCTTGGCAATATGACAGGCAGATTAAAACCTCACCTAAAGATAGCTGTAAAGAGGAAAGATGATGTCCCTCAAGGAGGGGGTAACATTCATTTAAGTTTTAATGGTTTAGGAATTGACAGTGAGAAATGTCTTTTATGTGATTTTGTCTCATCTAAACCCACCTTTACCTGCTCTAATTTGCTCCAAATTAATTTTTTATACAGCATTCCGAGTTTGTCATCACTGCTAAGCGTTTCCTAAGAATATTTTCTCCTAACAGCATGAAGGCAATTCTCAGCAGTCATCACAGAATATCATTTAGCAACCTCAAGGATCATGGGAGGAACTCCAAGTCAAAAGCATGCATCTCCGGCTTATATCAGTCTCGAAGGGTCTCGAAAACAAATACTAGTAAATAAAAACATTTTTCTGGCTTAACACACCTTACCTTTCTCTAGTAAGGAACTCCTTAGATTAACATTCACAAACCCTTTTTAGGGTTTTTGATACATGGACCAATAAAACAAAGGCTTGGTTAAATAAACAGCCTGGTAATTTTTGAGAGATGAAGAATAAAAAAAAAACTTTTGTTTGGTTTAGGTTCCCTTAAGTAAAAAATATATTCTCTTGTTGACATATTTTGAAGAAACCTTAAGCCAGTTAACTGAGTTTTTGTTAAGTTTAAAGAATGTTACATAGGTTGTCATTTTAAGTATTTTAAAAGAAAGTCCCAAACGTACTTTTCAAAATAATATCTCATGAATGTGCACGTGAATAACTTGAGGGAAAAGAAAAAAAACAGCACTCTTGTGCAACAGTTTCTTTTAAAATACTTAAAATCATGTGATAAGGCGCTATCTAGTGCCTATTTGTTTGCACCTCTTCACAGATTTGTATTTCTGATATCATTTTATTCTACTGAAATAAGTTTATCCGTAAAGAAACCAGCTCTTCCAATGGTTGAAGTGACCGTGTGATAACGTCTTCTGTTTCAATGTCACCATTGCGTATTTGCAAGAATTCATCCAAATGTGTAAAAGCAAAATGGCCAACAGTGTTAATGATCTAATTAAGCCTTTACAAAGAATATTATGTTTCGATTTTTGTGAAATTACACTTAACCTTATTCCTGTTTCATATAAACTGTTTGCAGCCTCGGTCTTATTTGCACTTCCAAATGCCTCATCATGACAAATGGAAATGAAGATAATTTCACATATTAATAAAACAGTGTCAACACAATCCGCTATACTTTTTTTTTTCACAGATAACACACATAACCACCTATATTTTTAGATGCTGATGAGCTTTTTGCTTTGGAGCTAAAATGTAGCAAAAAATATTAAGCTTGCATGTGAGTTTCTGTTTTGTACAATGCACCATTTGCCTTTACACGCATTAACTAGATTTTATTATTGGCAAGTGTAATTATTCTCAACATAGCTAATAGAACAACACAGTTAAAATGGGGCAGTGCGGTGGCTCAGTGGTTAGCACTGCTCCCCTGCAACGCTGGGCCATGATATGCATGGAGCTTGTATGTTCTCCTCGCACCTGCGCGAGCTTCCTCTGGACACTCCGGTTTCCTCCCACAATCCAAAAAATTACATCTGTGTCTGCCTATGTGTATATGACTGAATAGGGAAACTAGATTGTAAGCTCCATGGGGCAGGGACTGAAGCGAATGGCAAACCTCTGTAAAGTGCTGCGTAATATAGTAGCGCTATATAAAAATGAATAAAATACAAAAGAAATCAAGAAGATACTATGGGGGAAATTTATAAAGGTAATTTCGACCCATTCGCCACAATTTGATCCATTTGACTACTGCAATTTTTTTTCTTTCCAAATAGTCATCGTGGCTATCATGGAGTCGTGTTTGATTGCTCTGAACTGGCTTTGGGAAAACGTGTACCTGTAATTCAACCATGTAGTCTTTTCCTAGTGTATTATATTATATTATTATAGGCTATACTGTATACTAAAGGGTGAAATTTGTTAAAGTGGGAAAGACCGCTCTGGGTCGTTTCGACTTTACTGATAAAGTAAAGATCTCAAGAACCAGTTTCTCAATCTTGAGTTTTCTCATTTTTTTCCATGAAAAGGTAGCCATACTTGACATTAGTAGCAGGACTACCTTTCCATGCAAAATATCGAAAATTCGGGATCGGGAAACTTGATCTCGAGATCTCAAATGAAATCTCGCGAGAACAAAACGAGATTTCTCTCGGTGAAGTTATAAAGACCCAGAGCAGTCTTTCCCACTTTAACAAATTATGGGTAAAATTTATTAAAATCAGAAAAGCCGTTTTCGATTTTCCGAGCTTAGTAATTCAGGAGAACACTGAAGTTTCTTGTGGTATCGCGAGATTTGCCTCGATCAATACTTTCTGTAGAAAAAGGCTCTTTTAAACGCTTATCACTCTTCAGAAGATTGTGAGTACCTACCAAACGTTTTATTCATATAACAATAAAGATGTACTACACTATGAGAAGGTTTTTCTCGTTTGATATGAATTGGCTGTTATTTGAGGATTGGTTGGATTGGAATACACAGAGGCTATTCATGATAAATTCTTCTGATTTTATATGCTGAAGTACATATTGTTTCTGGTGAGCATTTAGCACGACCATAAGGTTTTCACGTTTGGATATTCACTGCATTGGTGTATCATCTAATTTCCCACACAGCATCACCCCTTGTTTATTGGGACTTTTGGTCTTTTCTAAACGTACCATTTTTTAAATGATTCGGCACTATTGGTGCCTTTTTGCGCTTTTTCTTTTTCTACAGAAATTCTTGTTTTGCACGTTGGCGTTTGGAAACACTCTTTTTTTGGAGAAGAAGCTGCATTTTATTACACAACATTATTTTAACATTCATCATTTGAACATTTTATTTGTAGCGCTGCACCTGTGCTTTTGTTTTTTGTATACTCGATCAATACTTGCCATGAGAAACTTTTTGTATTGAATATATCCATGGAAAGGTAGCTATACTGTATGGCTACTCTCAGAGCCGGCTCTGGCTTTATTGGTGCCCTAGGTGCCCC
>WMED01015565.1:0-13602 GCA_019650415.1 Pipa parva | reverse complement strand
AGTGGTGGAACTTGCACTATTGGTGACTGACTAAATACTTTTTTCCCCACTGTAAGAATGAATAAATGATAATAATAATATCAACTAAAGCCTGGTTTGTCATCAATCTATTGTTCAATAGAACAAAACAGAAAGTAATAATGTCATATCGTTGTAATCACAATTAATATCATTAAATGAAGAAGTTGAATGCCAGTTCATTATTTTACCTAGCACTATTTATGTTTAGTTACAATTTCTGCCTGTGTGTATACACAAATAACAAATCATAAACTGTGAAGTTCATTAAATTTCCATCATGCAAAACATATAATGTCATTTGTGTAATTTGCTTACAAAGTGATGAAAGGATGCACAGTAAAGTCACAATGAGTTGATACAACAATCAGATCAAGCATCATTGCTTCTCAATGTTATCTCTTGTATTGATTCATGGGATAAACAGGAATAATGTAGCATAAACAAGGTCATTGGTATTGTAGCTGTCAGTGAAAACAGGGATATAGTTCTCTATGTCAAAAGGAATATTCTCAAACACAGAGGTGACCAGCACATTTCAGCTTTACCCAACTGATAATATATCTGCTCTGACTGCATTAACACAAGACTGAAATGTAACATTTGTACTATAAGAACGAAATTTACAAAACTCAGAAAAGCTCATTTTCAAATTTTTTGAGTATATTAATTGGGCGAACACCCAGAAGTTTCTCGCGGTAAGTATCGAGAGATGTGTTTCGATCGATACTTACCGAGAGAAACATTTTCCATTGAATATATCCATGGAAAGGGTAGCCCTACTTTACATTAGTGTAGTATAGCTCACCGCGAGAAACTTCTGGGTGTTCACCCAATTAAACTCAAAAAAGCCGAAACAGGCTTTTCTGAGTTTAATAAATTTCGCCTTAAGGGGGTTATTCACTAAGGTGTGAATTTGACTGTCGAATTAGCAAACAGCGGATTCCCATAGAAAATCCACTACAATTTCCCCATTGTAAATTTGTGACAATTTTTTAATGTTAAGATTGCAACAATTTTCCCATAATAAAGTCGCGACTGTGACAATATTTTCATTATAAAAATGTGACAGCGACTATTGCAACTTTCTTTATCAGGCGAATTCCCACCTATACACAACAATTCAGACTTAGGTGAATAACCCACTTATAAGTGTTAATCATAAAGTAATTTAGTAATAAAGTAAATGGCAACAATGTTAATTTTAAAGTTTATTGTAACAATGTTAAAGGGAAGTAAAGTCAAAATATTTTTTGTTTCTTTTTAAAATTTTCTAAAAATAAATATTTTACTAATTTACTGTCATAAGTTTTTCCTTTGATTTTCAGATATAAACTCCTGAATTTCCTGGCTAGTCTCTTCTATACTTGTGTTTATATTTATTCCATGATTGTTATAGTCACCAACACAGCAAAACAATTATTTCACTGAGACTCTATCCTAGGTAAAGGATTCTCCAGGATCAGATAATAGCCACACAAAAATAATTCAGGAGATAATAGCTAAAAATACTGGGGGGAAAAAACAACATAATAAATTGTGTTTTTTTTGGAATAAATAATGAAATATCAAAAAACATATTTAAACTTTACACCCGTCTTAATGCCAAAATCACACATTATGTATCAAATAGCAAAAATAAAAAGTCAGAAATTTGCTAATGTCAGATTAGTTTATATTGTGATATCACAAATGATATAATGATTTGTATAAGAGATACGTAAGGGTTATTCACTAAAGTTCGAATTGTCACGTATAGGTACGAATTCGCAAGATAAAGACAGTTGCAATAGGCTGCCATTGTCGCAGTCGCATCTTTATAATGAGAATATTGTCGCAGTCATGATTTTATTATGGAAAAATTGTCACAATCTTAAATTTAAACATTGTCGCGACTTTGCAAAGGGGAAATTGTCGTGGATTTACTATGGGAATCCGCTGTTTGCAAATTCGACAGTCGAATTTGCACCTTAGTGAATAACCCCTGTAAAAGGGTAGTTCAGTTTAGCTATAGCATATTCTTAATCTTGAGATTTGGCTTATTTTTTAGCTAATTCATTTGCTTCTGCTGCCATCTCCCTATGAAAAGTAGAGCGCAATAATGTCAAAGTCACTTGAATATTTTTCTTTGTTAGGTTTTCTGACCCCAGTTATATGTCATATGTATTGTTTGAAGTTTAATTAAACAATGACAGTCCAGGTTACTGCTAGCATGAAAAGTCATGGGGTAGTTTGATGCAGTCTCCTTTGAAATTAATAAGCATTTTCTGGATGTTTTGACATGGGCTTTTAGTGCCAGTGTTGAAACACCTCATCTGCCATTGCCGTTAATGTTGACTTTGTCACTTTAATACAACACATCTAAATTTGTAATTCATTAACATTAGTTTCTCTACTGGTATGCAGGTAAATTTACTGTCTTATCTTGAATTATTTCAACTGATTGGACTGGAATTTAGCAAAGTTACTCCAAAAGTGTGGAATAGGAAATCTAGCCCAGCTCCATCTGCAAAATTTTAGTATTAACTGACAAATTATCATGCTATTATTGCTTCTTTTTGACAAACATTCACCCAGAATGAAAAAAGAAACACTGCAACCTGCTCTAAGGCACAAAGAAAATAATTTAGTTTAGTTGTTTTTTTCTATTTTGAGCTATTTGGAACAATTGCAGGGACTCTATTGAGCATACCAGCTGACCCAAGGGAGCAGTATGGGTATTGGGAAAGTAATAGCAGAAAGATGGGCAAAATTTTAAAACAATTAGAACATTGTTTTTGGGATAAATATTAAAATTGCAAATTAGCTTTATAGATTTAGTTTCTCTTTAAGCAGAATTGTAATAACTATTTATGTCTTCTTACACATGTCATCATTTTCTATGTTCTACACAAGACCAGGACCATCAAATCTACTAATATTAAAACAATTGTAACTGATTACCTAAAATTACTAAACATTTTATTTTTACAAGACAACAAAAACATTATTATAGAAAATGTTTAGATATTTAAATAAAAAAATGCTTTCATTTACCCTTAAATCAAGTGTTTTCAGGGACAAATAAAACCTCTGTATCTGAATGATAACATCCCTCGGAAAAAAAGCTGAATAGATAGTCCAATAAATCATTAAGCAAAGTAACCTACATTTGCATGGACAGTAACAAGTACAAAATTAGCTTTTATTCATTCTTCTAGACTAATTTTGCTCTAATTTGTCTTGGTTCAGCTTCAGATGAGCCTTTATTATTGGTTATTGCATTAAGAATTCCATCTGCACTCGTGCATTGAATCATCTTTCCATTTTCTAGCATAACAGCCCATGGGCAATTTAGCCTAACATACCTATTCCCTCTAGTATTAAGAGTCAGTTAACAATTGACTTTTGTACCCCATCAATTTTGTTCTTTAAATTGTAAAAAAACATATATTGAATAAATTATGTTTCAAGAAGTTACATATAAAAACACTGTACTTTGAAGTGCAGGCTATGCCCAATGCCATACAAAATTATTTAAAATGAAGTTTTTCACATGACTTGCCCTGGATTAATGTCTCTAAAGTTTTAAGAACATTTCACTAGGTCGAGCAGTCTTTTTGGGCCTTATTAAGTAAAGGGTGAATACACCTGTTGAATTCACCTTGTTATAATTCGAGTCGCATTTCCAAAATAGCATCAAATTCCCTTCTCATGATTGACTAAGTGGTGAATAGTCTCGTTGAACAAGGGAAAAGCAGTGATCACTGTTGGATGACTATAATCTATTATGATCAATAGAAACCAAAGAAATGCATCAGTTTCCAGCAATGTTATTTAAAAAAAAAATTGTAGGTTTTTCTATCTTCTCTCCTGTTCAGTACTAAAGTAACCACACAATACTGCCTCCGGATGAAATACGTGCCTAATGTAGATTTTTTTCTCATGCATAACTTAATTATTTTATTTATTATATTCCTTCCAAAATAATGAGGCATCCTGAGCATGATTTCTAATACCCACTGACTTTGAAAGCAACCTCCCATCTTGCTCCTATTGCTTAAATTGGTAAATAAATTAAAAAGTTCTTATATTGGTAAGAATGAATCAATTCCTTTAGCAATGTAAATTCTGAGCAGTATACCTAGTCTTATTCACTCCTTTGATGCACTTTATAGCTTAGTCAGTAGTAGGAATCCGTGTACACACATGATATTGAATAGTAATTTATACCAAAATTAATTCATTTACTGCAATATCATAAATATCAATATAATGATATTGAAAATTTGATCAAAACTTTTAAATCTATATTTCAATGAAAAGTCCGTAATATCGATAATTTTTTGATGGAAAAATTAGATATCGTGTTATTGAATTTTCGATATCGAGCTATCAAATTTTCAATAATTTCCAATTTTTTTTTTTATCGAATTTTTCGGTCGAAAAGTTGAAAACAGCCCTTTCTACTTTAACAAATTAATATGTAAAAGTGCACAGAATATCTATGTAACATTTAGGGATAAATTTATAAAAGGTCATTTCGGTCTTTTGATTTGTGACCGGACCTACTCCATAGGGAATAATGGGGTTTTACCTGCTTAAAGCAGGTAGAAAAAAATTCAAATTATAAATAGGCAAAAATATAGATGTCAATATATTGCCAATATTTAACCACCTTTACATGTTGAAAACCTTTTCAACTTTTAGATATAAGCTCCAAAATCTATTACTGTTTAAAAATTAGAAACTGAAATGCAGATCCTTATAAAATATATTTCTGTCGAAGTGCTGCAAACTAAATTATACCTAGAAAACATCCTTGTGAGAAACCAACAAGTAATGTAGTTGTATGGCTTGCATCAAATGTGTAAGCTTGCCAAAACATCAAGGTATGTCATTATTGTGAGTCAGTTATGATTTCAAATTTCATGGATACATTTTTAAGTACTTAATAGTCACTGAGGTCCAATAATGTTTCCAGATGTTCCCAGAAGGGGAATTCCTGCATCTAGTGTGCCATGACTCTAAAGAATACCTTAAATATTGCATTTGCCTAATATACTATGAAAACTGATGTAGCATTTAAAATATACTGATGTTTAAACCTATTGTCCCACCTGGTTGCCTCCTTGTTCCACCCCTCTTTGTGCTGTGTATCTTGGACTACTTGTAAGCACAGCACAGAGTGGGGAGGATAGGACATCAGGCAGCCATATATCTTTGTTTTGTTGGGCCATGGAACCCATGTTGATTTTCAAGTCTACAGTGCTACCGGGTGGCCTGCCTAAATCTTTCCAGTTCAGTCCTGTGCATATGAATAGCTGCCTGCTATGAATCCCAGGTTAGAAGGTCCAGGCAGGCAAACAAGTAGTGCCATACTGTATGTTTAAAAATGTACATCTTTTAAATGTTGCATAATTTACAATCAGAATAAATTAGGAAAATTAACAATTTTAGATAGCTCAGTTTTGTGATCAGGATAAAATGTACCTTGGGGTTCTCCAACCAATGCTTTGACACTATGATTTCTCATTAGAGGCAATGTCCTGTGATAATAAGAACCTTGACATTGTAGCAAACATATATATTCTACTTTCTCATGGTAAATTTAATTGTGCACTCTTTGCAATTCAAATAAATGATGGTATAAAACTCAAAGCCTCCATAGCCGTACAGAGACTAAAAAAAGATATATTCACCAAGTTCAATCTGTGTCTTAAATAATCTTTGTTTGGATTTAGTGAATACAGGAAACTACCACAAAGTCTTAGATAGTCTTTATTACGCTTAACACAATAAATCACAGAGTGCTCAGTCCCCCATGGTTTTGGTTTGGATTCCATTGCTGTGTTCTGTTCAGGGTCTGTTTTAACTTGGGATTTCTTTAATTACAAAAAGCACAGGTGTTTTCTTTATTGCTATTACAAATTATTTGAGGTCACATGTACTTGAGGTCACATGTATAAACCAGTTAAAGGTACAAAATGATTCATGCTATGTTATAGATAGGGTTAATACACAAACTTATAAGTGCATCATCCCAGCAACAGCAAACACTGATGCCTGTAAAGTGCCCATTAGAGCAAGATATCTTTATATTCTTTGTAAGGTTTGCTCTTTGGATCAGCAGCAGCAAACACTGCATTATGGGTATTTTATAGTTATTAGTATTAAAGGTATAGTATTACCAGATCATTCCTTTAGCAATGAAAAACTATAACATATTCAGGTTGTATGACTATTAAGTAATGTATTTACCTGCATAACATGTATTTATCTGCAGCAAACAACTCCATTACCACACTAAAAATGCTGACTAGATCATTACTTTAACAAGGTACACTGTTGAAATGCATCCTAGAGGGCAATAAAAATGTAGATACAATAGTCAAGTGCTCCTAGTTAAAGGGAAATATGGTTAACTTATTTCTTAGGTATTTATATCAAAGTGATAAGATGGAACCTTCTTTAGATCTAATCGGTGGGACTCAGTCTGCAGTTTAGGATTCCATAACATTTAATATGTGTAAAACATTCATTCCAACATTCCACTTTAAAGAAGAAGATATACAATGAAGAGAAGAAGATTGTCCTGAAATCTATTCTGCCCAGAAGAAGATATATTTCATCACGTCTCCTTTTTGAAAGATAATGTAGAAAAATGTAGTGTGTAGCACCATGTGTTATTAGATGGTAGGTGTTGCTACTGCAGCAGCAGCAGTTGTGAAGTGGAATGTTTGTATTTGTGGAATGTTAATGTTCCAATTTTTACATTTTACTGAGATGCAAAAAATGTGAATTGCTGCTGATTAAGTTATTGTGGGTAACTACACCTACAATGAACAAAGTTTACAACAATGTTTGTGAATAGAAAAAAAAAAAAAAAAAAGCTTCTCCCTGACACTTTTCTTTGTATAAAAATTTTTCAAAGGGGACTTCCTCATGATATGGCTTGATAAGCAGTAAATATAACTATAGAATATATAAATACACATATAATAAATATAACTTCTCATGTGAATATTATATTGTCATAAATAATGAAAAAAGAGAAGATAGAATTACATGTCACAATGGGGGAGGAGAATTAAAGCTTGCAAAAAAATGAGGCGGGAGAGTCATAATAAATGTACAATAAATACATTTTAAATATAATGATTCCTGAAATTTCTATAAAAAAAAAAAAATAGATAAATGCAAGTCTTATTGAATCACTCTAGGATAAAGAAACACTTTGTGATTGCTTTTATTTGGATTAACAATTCATTTTACCAGGGGAGGTCTCAAAATGCTGGTTGTCTTCCACTAGTCAAAGTTAAAATAATACTAAGCACGGACCCCCCATGTTTGTATTTATGGTTTTGATAGATCACCCTAAATCAGGCTGTTGGGAGATCCCAGTTTATGGCTACCAAGTTAACTACCAATAGTAGTAGTTGGGTTGAAGTGGAACTGAAGGCAGGTAAAGTTGAATTTTAACTACAAGCTGGTGGATATAGAGTGACTGTAATAGCTGAACCTAACATAGGAACCACTGAACTGTAACTTAAAGTAGGGACACCAGTTATAGAACTATAACTTTAGTTACTGCAGCACAGAGAAAAGGTAGGACAGAAATTGATATAGGACACCACCGCAGAGCTGGAGATCATTAGACTGAGGACTGGAGGTGGCAGCTGCAGTGCGAACAGAGAAGGGATAATAACTGAGCTCGCTAGCTGAACTTTACTTTATTTGAGTCTGGTAAAAGTCTAGTTGGATGCTTACCAGAGAATTTCCAGTTAAAGGAAGGACCAGCCTATCCATTTATTACGAAAGTGCCTGGGTAATTCTATTTGTTATAGTTATATTCCGTGTTGTATATTTGGCATTATTGATTTTGAAATTGCTAACACCTGTAAGTCCTGTAACTCTAATAGAATGTTTGGCACTGTAACAATATGCACAGGAATCATAAATAATAAATCATCAGTGTATGCTGCAATTTTACGATGGCTATCACTCATTGCGAAGCCATGTGCATTTGGATTGTGTCTTACTTTCTACATAAAGGGATCTAAAGAGATGAAAAAGAGGAGGGAGGTAAAGAAACAGCCCCATATGGTTCATTCTTAATTACAATGGATTCTGATGGTTGCCCATTGATTTTTAAGTAACCTGCATGGATTGACATTTAGTGACTTGATCCATAATGTTATATTTGGCCCCAGGTCTATTCTACAGAGGAAAGTAAATATTTATGACCATGTTACAGTATCAAAAGCCTTTTCAGCATTTGTGGAAATGAACATGCATGATTGTTGGGTGAAATGAATGGAGTAGTTGTGATAGTAAGAGAACTCTTTGGTACCATGCACATATATTTTAATTAAAAGTAAAGATTTTTGTGCTTTTCTTGCTCTTTGTGGCATTAATTGCAACCTATGAATGCATTTGTGAACTTCTCAAATCAGAAGAGGTCTAAACTCAGAGGTGTAGTTTGTTTCAAACCATTTTCTGATTTCTTTGTTTACGTGTGAGGTGACCTTTTCAATCTTCAGTTGTTTCATTCTCCGTGGACCTTAGTTTGGAAAATGCATGTTTAAGGTCACAAGTAAGTGTCAATATGTGTGCTGTAGAATGATGTTATCTATGCAATGAATATAGTCCCGTTGTTTTGATTTCCTATGCATCAGTTAACCTTTTATTATCTTGCATCTTATTGTTGAAATCAATTTAGAGCAGGGTTCGGCAAACTTTTCTATAGAGGGAGCCATTTTGCCCCCTTCACCACAGGAGTAAAAGCATGCTGAGCCGCATAAGGGAAGGAGCACTCTCTTGAGCCCAGGGCTGAAACCTGATTGGCCCCTCCCCTAAGAGTAGTGATCCCGATTAGAGCCGCAGTGAGAAGGCTGAGGAGCCATGGGTTGCCGACCCGATTTAAAGCCTTTACAGCCAGTAGTGCTATAGTATGAATGTAATCAGAAAAAAACATCAGTTATATAGATATTATTTTTACTTTTGATGTTGGCTGGGTCTTGTGCATCTGTAGATCTGATTCCTACTATTTATATACAAAATTTCAGCCATAAATTATCACTAGTATGCTGTTTTTTGTTCAGTAGTGACAATACAATTTGTAGTGACAAAGAGGATCTGTAACTTTTACAAAATACAGGTTTAGTACTTTTCCCTAAAACAAAAAACCTTTACCCAACAATCCACAGTAGTTTTAGACATAAATAAAACCTTTTTCGGTCTAAAGACTTTATCTTTGAGAGATTAACCTTTCATGTGCAGATCCCCAACCCATGTAACTATTGCTTAAGCTGGTTTAATCAATATCTTTATCCATCCATTATCTGAATTCTCTAGATATTTTTTTTTTTTTTACCACAGACTGTCAACACGCTAGCTGTCACTTCCCATGTGATGTGAAATCTTATCTGGTTTCAGCCCTATGTATTACATGAAGACATTACTGATGGTCCTTAGGGGGAAACTTTATCATTGTAAAGGCATAACAAGCTGAAACATAACAAGTGAATTTGGTGTAGCTTGAATCAGTAGATTGGGATGTCAACTAGAAGATGTGTTCCAGCTTGTTACTGAACTCAAGGAATTATGGGGATATGAAGAGTGCAATTTTATATATTGATATTCAGAGTTTAAAAGTGCTATTTGATGAACATCATCTATGTATGTCTTTATCCCATTGATGATAATTCCTCACCCTATTCCCTACCCTTAAGAGAACATTTTCAATAAACTACAGTGAAGGGCCCTTTCTATGCGAGAGCATTCTTTTAATTGTGTCACCTGATATACTGCCATTAATTAGGCAAATAGTGAAAAGATAAATTTGATTACATTTCTTAAATATAAATTCAAATGTTTACATCGAAATTAAATTCACTTTAGTCAAACAAACTTTAATCAGAAAGGTGTAATATATGCCCCCTGTGACCTTGCTAGTTTTATGTTTAAATTGCACTATGCATCTTACAGTGCATTGGAAAGGCAAGATTATTTTTTTCTAATTAGCCATTGTATAGTATTTTTTTTGGGGGGGGGTATATGAGGAATAGTGAAACATATTTGATGATATTTATTATGTATTATTTGTAAGGTTCAACTTAATACTACCTTATTATATGTACAGTAGTTAAACAGGGAGCTTTGGTAGGAGAATACATGGATTTACACAAAAGTTGACAATAGAACATAAGAGACCAGCCATTGTCTGTGCAATTAACTCAATTCTGACATACAAAATGGATTCTAATAGCACAATGACAAATACCAGCTTAGTAGGATTTGTTGGAATATGGATTACATTTTGGTCCACATCAGTGTTGATATCAGAATAGAAATGTACTGTATGTGCAATGAAGTTAAATTCAATAGCTGTAAAATCTTACCAAATTATTTATAGTGGTAATGCAGTTGTACGTTCGTAGAAAAACTTACATTTTATACCAGGCCAATAGTGCAGACTTTTCTACTAGTTGTAGGTATAGCACACTAAAATAAGCGAAATTTATTAAACTCGGAAAAGCTCGTTTGTGCTTTTCTGAATTTAATCGGGCAAACACCTGGAAGTTTTTTGTGGTAAGTATCGCGAGATTTGTTTTGATTGATACTTACCGAGATAAACTTTTTCCATTGAATATATCCATGGAAAGGGTAGCAATACTGTACATTAGTGTAGTATACCTACTTTTCCATGGGAATATTCAATGGAAAAAGTTTCTAGTAGTAAGTATCGATCGAAAGAAATCTTGCAATACTTACTTCGAGAAATTTCTGGGTGTTCTCCCGATTAAACTCGGAAAAGCCAAAACGGGATTTTCCGAGTTTAATAAATTTCGCCCATTTATATTCTAACTACAATAATTGGTCATGATAATTGGTCCAAATGGTTGGAATAGAAGAAATGATTTAAAATGCCTGCAATATATATTAATATGTAAACTGGGTTTGGAGGGATAATTGAATGTATATTATGCATGTTAAAATGTTGTTAAATAGTGTTCCTTTAACATACTATATTCCTAAAATTTTATTTTGTGTAAATTAGGTATATCCTGATAATATAGGTCTAGACATGAACTGTACTACTATTACACTATAGTAATCTTAGTAACCTATGAGGTGGAGGGATTCAATTTGAGTGCAGAATATGGTTAACATCCATTTTTCTTTGATGTGATTTGTAATAACATTTGCTCCATCTATATGTATATCAAATTAATTACAACAAATTATAAATAGTGGCGACTGATTAGTAAACATGTGATTATCTCTCATAATTATTGGATTAAAATAAAAAAATAAAACTAAGCTTTCGTTTTATTGCAACTATGGAATTCTATAACAACTGATTTTTAGTTGAGTTGGTGTTATTCTACATAGTTCTTAAAGATATTTCCTGTTTCTTTCCTTCCTATATTTGGCAAGCTTAAACCACTGACGATTTCTTATGCCAGGTATTATGTTACATTTCTCTGGGGGGGTATTCTAAATCAACATTTATAAGATGTTGTGTATATCTAGTACATTGAAAGTGAGACTTTTCTACCTATGGAGGTCAGGTAAGCACATTACCAAATGAATTGATATTTATGTTTCTCAATAAATTACACAGTACCATTATGACTCAAACCCCAACATTATGACAACATTCACCTGTTCTTTCAATCAATGATTCCATCCTACCCCAGAGACGGAACAATTTGGGCTGGGAGAATCATTGCTACTGTCAAATCTTTTTTTTTTTGTTATAGTTTAACAGTTACACATAAAAGGGGAAGCTTACAAGAGATGCTTATAGGAATTACACAACAAGACAATGTGGCCCCTGTGAGAATGCATGTGTCTGTATCCCTCCAATCAAGGGGTGTCCTACAAGCACAATTTTGTTTGTATATTTTAATGTTACAATAAATAGGCCACTTCTAATTGGGTGGTACTTGCACACATTTTTAGATTAGCTAGTGAAAATCTTTTGTAATACCAAAAAGTCCAAATATAAATCATATTTGTCTCATCAGATCTGTTTCTTTGATGCTAGTATGAACACTACTTTGTGCTATTAGTTCCTGTATTACTAATTATACCCTCAAGACCTTCAGATATCTGTAAAAGATGAAGAATGTGAAAAAGAGATAAATAATTTAGTAAACTGGATAGGAAAAAAAAAGGCTAGGATGAAAAGGTTGGATAAGAAAAACAAATGAAGATGAAAAATAAATCTGCTGCGCAAAGGGTTATATTTAAATAATTCTGATTCAACTGTTAATTGTTAAATATTACCCACAATTTCCAATCTGTCATTTTCAGTCTCTTCCGGACCTTATCCCCACCAACCTTTTAAACAACATGTGGCCAAAATGCTGTATAAGAGTATACTGGCCTGGGTAAAACTGATTAAGGGGTTATGACAGAGATCTTGGTGTTTTTTGGAAATTTAATGCTCATTTTTAATGTACATTGCCTTGTGCTAACCCAAAAGATATGCCTTGATCTACTACTGTACATACAAATTCATTCTATAAACATTTTATTCTTATGCTTTACATTTTTACTATGCTTTTTATTTTTTTTCATAGTTGGTCTTACTTTGCAGGGTTACCAGATTCATTGTTACAGCTGGCGCTTACCTGGCAGCGCGGCTCGTGTGCGTTCCTCTTCTAGGTGCACAAGCCACATCTGTGCTGCCTTTCTAAGTTGCCGGTGGTGTGTACACTGCCGGCTCGCTCCCTCTTGACACTCGCTGGCATGCGTGTCAGTAGCGCTCCAGTTGCACTATACGGAACGGGAGATTTAAAAGCTGGATTGCTTGGACACTGTGCGCCTGAGCTTCCAGCTAGTAACTGGCTCATTTGTTATGTGTCCTACACCAAATTATGGTATTGGCTCTTGTTATTTGCGTTGCGTCCTGGTTAACTTATTGTATAAATTTTTTTTTTTCACCTTGATTCAGGAATAATATGATATTGATTATCAAAAGCCATAAGATCAAGAACTTCCATATTTCCAGATAGGTTTGCATTATTAAACATACATTTATAAGATGCTATACACACATTTTGTTTACTGCTATAAAACATTAACCCACAGGCTTTGATGGACTCTTTTTCTTGCCAGCTAACTGTATAACCTGCACCACAACCACATTTACCTTTTCAATTGCAGCACTTACAGGATTCTTTTTCTCCGCATCTAGTTCAAAACATCATTAATATCCTTTTTCCAATGTAAATTAAACAGCAGTAGTTCACCCCTTCTCTTAAAACCCAAAATGCTGGACATAATCACTGCACAACTTTAAAGCACAAATTAGTCTTCCTGCTGGTAATTAAACAGCTTTTTCTAAAGTTACTGTTCATTTAAAAAGCATTCATAAGTTGCCAACATATTCAACAACTCTACAAATTATCATAATGTGCAGAGAGGCAGTAAGAAATAATTTCTTTAAAAGATCACTTGACTTTTTTCATATAGTGCAGAATTTGTGGACAATGGACAATAAACCCATATTGTAATCAAGGTTCATAATGTAAGTACAGTCATGGCCAAAAGTTTTGAGAATGACACAAATGTCATATTTTCACATGATCT
>WMED01015564.1:0-13605 GCA_019650415.1 Pipa parva | reverse complement strand
ATCTATCTATCTGTCTGTCTGTCTGTCTGTCTGTCTGTCTGTCTATCTATCTGTCTATCTCTCTTTAACAGACAAATGTTGATTTCAACATTAGTTATTTCACTTTGTATGAAATTATACACAGTACTTTGAATACACAGTAATCATTAAAGGCCTCTATGACAGAATGCATGGATTAACAGAATTTGACTGAAAAAGAAATACTGAAAAATCCCACTTACACCAAAGGATGAAATGCTATTTGGCAGGATTACTATTTAAATCCAGATCTTTACAGATAGATAAGGTTCCCTTTTGAGCATCCCCTAACTTTTCATTGTGCCTCTCAGTTTAAAGGGAAACTATAGTGGCAAATCGTACGTGATCGATCTAGCAGCAGAACATTTCATGTACTGCTGCTAGATCAATATTCATCTGACGATCCATTGCCCAGGATCATTAGATGAATACATCACTGCTCTGTTCACTTCCAGGGTCTATGTGAGTGACGTTTGTCCCTCACATAGGCCCGCCCCCTCTTGACTTTTAGTGAAACTAACTGACTGTGCATGCCCAGATCTTTGTGTACTGCTGCTATATTGATCAGGTAAATATGATTTGCCGCTATAGTTCCCCTTTAATAACCACTGATCTAGGAGACTTATAGGCTTATATAGTAATATGCATTACGAGGTTAGAGGCTGTGATAAGAAAATGATGCATAGGTAATTGTTGGGGGTTATTCTCTAAAGTTCACATTGTTGCATAAAGGTGTGAATTCGCTAGCTAAAGACAGTTGCAATAGACTACTGTTGTCACAGTCTCGACTTTACTATGGAAATATTGTCGCAACCGCAACTTTAAAAATTGTCGAAGTCACGACTTTACAATGGGGGAATTGTCGCAGTCGCAGATTTGCTATGGGAATCCACTGCTTGAGAACTGGACAGTCAAATTGGGACTTTAGAGAGTAACCCCCTGAAGCTAATTTACACTATGTGATGGATAAGATAAAGCACAGGATTCTCTCTAACTGCACATTGAATACACAGCATACTAACAAAGCTCTCTACTGTATTATCTGTATTTCCTGTTCTTGGGCCAGCACCAAGGGATTTTCCAATTTTAGCTGAGTGCTTTCCCTATGACTCTATACTTTTTCGTATTACAGCAGATGCTGTACAATGAGCCAGATCCTTATATGCACTGTCAGCTAAAATCGAGGTAAATGAAATTTGATAAAAGCATTGTCATTGCTTTAAAACTGGAGGACAAACTGAGCAGGCAAAATCCAGTATATTCCTGAAACTCTTTGGCAGTAATTGGTAACTTTGTGCTAGTTATTTGCATCAAGGTGAAGTGAATGTTTCACTGCCACAGGCAGAACACCTCACCAAGCCATTTTACTCCTGGATTGTACAAGGAAACATTTGTTATGCAGGAATTCAACATTGCTTTATATTAAAAATGACAACATTTTAGACACTTGTAAAATGAAAATTGTAGAAATGAACTCTATATAGAGCCATATATATATATTAAACCAGCAGCATAACAATTGGGGTCAATTTACCAGGGGGCCTGGGTTCTCTGGAACAACTGTTGTGACCCCTATATCCTGTAGCACCTGCTCTTGGTGACCCCTATGTCCTGTAGCATCTGCTCTTGGTGACCCCTATGTCCTGTAGCATCTGCTCTTGGTGACCCCTATATCCTGTAGCACCTGCTCTTGGTGACCCCTATGTCTTGTAGCATCTGCTCTTGGTGACCCCTATATCCTGTAGCACCTGCTCTTGGTGACCCCTATGTCCTGTAGCATCTGTTCTTGGTGACCCCTATATCCTGTAGCATCTGCTCTTGGTGACCCCCTGAATCACTGTCAATTTCTTTTACAGTTTAATTTAGTCCCGCCCAGTACAACTTGAAAGAAGAATTAACAAATTTTGTGGTACTAAGAAACCATAGCATAGACTTAACTGCACCAATAGCAAAGAAATAATCAAAATCTGTAACAGGACTAAAACACCTGCCTATACAACTAATGGATTTTGTAAGCAATACCTCATTTATATATAACAAATGCAAATGCAGAGCGCAGGGACTTTCCAGTGGCAAATGCAGAGCGCAGGGACTTTCCAGTGGAAAATGCAGAGCGCAGGGACGTTCCAGTGGAAAATACACAGTGCAGGGCAGGGACTTTCCAGTGGAAAATACACAGTACAGAGCAGGGACTTTCCAGTGGAAAATGCAGAGCGCAGGGCAGGGACTTTCCAGTGGCAAACACAGAATGCAGGGCAGGGACTTTCCAGTGGAAAATACAGAACGCACTGCAGGGACTTTCCAGTGGGAAATACAGAACGCACTGCAGGGACTTTCCAGTGGAAAATACAGAACGCACTGCAGGGACTTTCCAGTGGAAAATACAGAATGCATGGCAAGCACTTCCCAGTGGAAAATGTAGAGTGCAGGGCACTTCCTGCTGGTAAATGCAGATCACAGGGCAGGGACTTTCCAGTGGCAAATGCAGAGCACACACATTCCAGTGTAAAATGCAGAGCACAGGGCAGGGGCTTTCCAGTGGCAAATAGAAAGTGAAGGGCCCACACTTTTCCATTGGAAATAGATGTAAAGTGCTAAATAAATTACAGCATTATAGAGATTTCCCTCCTATTACAGATCCCTACAATGTGCAGTTTATGCATTACATATGCTCCTATGATGTACTATGCTCATTGTTTATAGAAAAATATGTACCGTTGCACAATGAAAAAAATCAGGGATAACAGTGGTGAATGCTTCCAAAAACTGAATAAACAAGTAACAAATAAAAATATACACTTAAATATATAAATAAATAACTGATCCAATGTTCATGCATCAAAGGTAATAATACACTTTACTATGGTTCTGATTCATTCCCTGAAAAATCATTTCATACTATTTAGCTACTTTTTATACGTCCACCTAGGATCTTAGCAGGATCTTTAGTAATTTCCACTCTGTGGCTTGAAAATTATTGCACATTGGACGGGATAGACTACGCTCAAAGTAAATATGCATCACTGGTGTTAAACCAGTTTGCACTTAGGCGCTTATTCACAAAAGTGTGAATGCAAGTGAATTTGTATAACTTCAGGTCACTACGCTCCAACGGTTGTAAATTTTACTAATCCTTATTCACTAAGTGCCGGGTTCCCTTCCAATTTCTTGCTTAGTATGGCAGTCAGTCAAACAGTAGTAGGATGCATCGTGATGTGAACTTCACCAGTGAAGTGCAGTGATGTCACCCTCACAATGTTCTTCTAACTGTATTGAGTGAATGTTACTTTGCTTTCTGTGTTATGATAAGCCTAGTTCACGTTGTCACTTAGCCACAGTCTGAATTTTGAGTGAAGTCGCCTTATGCCACACTGGAGCCATCAACCCCCTAAGTCACTACGTGATCTGCAAAATCAAAGTAGCTTATTTGACACAGTTCACCTTGCTGAATTCTCTACTTCCTCTGACTCTTATGCTTGATGAAAAGCTGAATTATGTGTGCACGAGCACAAAGTGATGCAAAGAGCCCTGTACATATGCGTTTGAGTTGGACTCTATTTTTCTGCATCCCAGAGTTTGATGAATACATTAAGATGATGACCTGACAAATACATGTTAAGTCAGACAGTTTGGATCTTCGTGAATAAACACCGATTCATCTTTTTTAGTACATTTATAAATATTCAACATACCATTACATTGTCAAGATCTGAATAATACTTCATACTGATATTTATATCTAACATAAATATCAACAAGCAGCATTTATAGTCATATAATAGACAATCAAATACCACAAAAGCCAAATTAAATTGTTTTGGTGTAACATAGAAGCCCTTAGTTATTTAAGTCCGAATAGTTGCTTATAGCTATGAAATTGCCTTTGATTACCACTTCCCCATGTTCGCTTATTGGGCAAAATCTGCAATGTGGTGAATATATGTCTAATTCAGGCAACTGCGATAGACTGTCATGGACCTATGGAGCTCCTAGCATTAGTTTTCAAGCATGTGCACAAGTTTTTTGTGTATTCGGCAAGCAGCGGAGTCAGTCACTATTACAAAGTTAACAAGATGAAGTGTTCCAAATTCATCTGTTTGGCTTTGCCACATCAGAATGATGAATTGAGGGTTGATGGCAAAGCTCTGGTGTGGCATAAGGTGACTATTCATTCAAAAGTAATAATGGCAACTGGGACTAGGTGACAAGATGAACCTAGGGACATGGTGACACATATATACAGTTAGTGATATTGTGAGGATGACATCACTAGACTTCACTTGGGGAATTCTCATCAATTCCCATGACTTTGCTTCCTACTTCTATTCGACTGACTTCACCACACTACGCATGCAACAGCGTCCGTAGAAGTCTTCTTTTTCGTTAGTTCTATTCGCAGCTTCATAAATAAGGAGAAAAGAATTTGTGACTATTTTGTGAAGCAACTCGAATTGTAGCGAAGTGAATTCGACAGGTAAATTTAGACTTTAGTTAATAAGGCCCAGAATGTTCTAGAATATTATGATGAATTTATAGTGACTGATGCTATACTGTTTTTGTTCTTACAGAGCTATGGTGGGGAAGTGCCATTTTTACCTGTTCATTGTGTTCACTGAGGTACAGTATGTATAACCTCTCTGGGTAAAGGATTTGGAATCCTGCTAAATAATCAGCCTCGGTGATAATTGATGATTTTGTTTTACACATAATATTGCTGACTAAGTCGATTGTACTCTGACATTGTGTCACCTGTGGGCAATAGTATTCTGTATGTATTATTACCTGCCCCTTATCCTTACTTACTTTTGAAATATGATTACGAGAAAGGTATAACTGTAAAAATGAAATATTAAAAATAATCAAGTCTTATTATTTCAATTTGTAACTATGGTTTTAGACACTAAGGGACATACAGTATAAAGTGTGAATTTTCTTGTTAATCTGCAACAAACCAGGACAATTTGTTACCCCCAGAACCCCCAGAACAGTGCATCGCTTTCTTGTGTTTCCTTTATCTCATCCACACTTATAAACTCTCTCGCATCATCTGAACTGAGACCTTCCCTAAGTTTCTCTATCTACGGTGTGAGTGATTTTAATTTCCTCTTCTTCCCAGAATAACAGCAACAAACTTTCATTAACATTACGCCATTAAAAATCTTTCCTTAGCATCATGGATAATTGTATAAATTAGACATTCTGGTGTCAAAATGAACTGCCATACACCACTGCATAATCATTTGCATCATCACTGCAACAATATAGAGTTTATGGAGTAAGCAGGACACAGTTTGCAACAGTAATGGCCTTACTGACTAAAGGCCGAATTGTCACATATAGTTCTGAATTCGCATCTATTCACCACTTCCCCATGTTTGCCTACTGAGCAGACTCTGCGATGTGGTGAATACGTGACCAATTTGGGCGACTACGATGGTTGCAATTTTATGAAGCACATGACTTTTCATGTGTGTGCACAGGTACTTCTACTATTGACTAAACGGCGGAGTGTGTTGAAGGAGCGAATGTGACTAGGTGTACTGCTCCGAATTCACTTGTTCGACTTTGCCACAGAGTGGCGAATTGGGGGGCTGATGGCAGGGCTCCGGTGTGACGTAAGGAGACTATTTCATCTAAAGTGACAATGGCAACTGTGATTAAATTAGTCTACTACTAAACATGAACTAAAAGACAAAGTGGCATAGAAACAGATGTATTATATGTAGATATACAGGTATACTATATATAGTTAGTGTATAGTATAGTAAGGATGACGTCACTGCACTTCATTGAGGAAATTCACATCACTGTGCATGACTTTGCATTAGTATTACTTCACTACATCCTACTTCTATTTGACTGACTTTGCCACACTATGCATGCGACAGCATCTGTAGCAGTCCAGCTGTTCGACAAATCTATTCACAGCTTCTTGACTGTGGAGAAGTGAATTCATGACTATTTGGCAATGCGACTCCAATAGCAGTTGTGATGTAATTCACTTTGCCCTGCCTATTCATTCTTTGATGAATATCTCCTTCAGTGTCAGCTTTACACTGCTTCATATCTGCTTCATATCTCATCTCATGTTGTTGTTGTTGAGTGCATCCATTTGCCTTGAATATGACTCTTTAAAATGAAAAGTTAATTAGAATGTGTTGATTCCAAACAAAGGTGAAGAAAACACAAAAGCCTACGAGAAAAAAAATCTTCCTCTTACCACCAGATAGTCACCATAGATTTAATGCTAGTGTACATAATGTTTTTCATTTTCCACAAACCTATATACGCAATATCAATGAAAGGTTTAGAAATGCAAACCGAAAGATTAACATTGATTGCAAAATGCAAAAGCCTTGGGACATATTCATAAAAGTGTGAATTATTGTGTAAATGAATGAATTTGCTACAAAAAGTCATTTCTCCAAGTTTGTTTATTGAACAAAGATTGATATTATCGGTGACGTGGGGAAAACATGGTCAATTTGATACAGATTTAAGCAACATTTCCTCTGTTTCCCTGGGAATGTGACAACACAGGATTCGTCATGTGTCGAAATACATATTTGCCAAGGCTACTGGTGTGAATAAGCATATGTAACTTTGCTAAGTGAAAGTGGGGAATTAGGGGCTTATGGATTCCTGTATAGTGTATGGTGACACTATGAAAGCCCTCAAACATATGGTGATAAAGTGCCAACATGAGCAATGACGTAAAAAGCACTTACCTATTGCTAGTATGTTGTTATTAATATAAAGAGATCATTATTGTGACATTGTCAAACATATCCATGTAAAGATGACTTCACATTGCTACAATATGGCTGTTTTGGACTGGTTCTATAATACACAGCTGCTACAATTTACTTGACAACGTTTTAAATACAATTTGCAACTATTTATGTCATCACTGAATGAATATGAAGTTTAGTGAATAAGCAGAGCTTGTAATTACAAATGTAATTCATTATGGGCTATGTAGAGTGTAGCCTGGACTAGCGATAAACCCCTTTGCTAGATTTATGGGAAACAAATAAAATTGTATGTCCCAAACCCTAAGACAAGATGGAAAATGAGAGATTCCATTCCTTCAACTCTTATCTCATTTCAAGCACTGCTAATACCTTCTCTTACTCCCCTCCAATCTGTCTCACCATAAGGTTACAAATTCCTTTAACCCTGAAAAGGATGGAGTTGTACAGTATCATACATGGTGCAGAACAGATGTCTAATGAATGATTAGAATCTCCCCAGGCATAGTTAGGGCACATGATTAACCCCTCCTTGCCAGTGTTGATTGGTCTCCTTGTCATACAGTACCATATCTTATTAACAATGTAAAATTACAGAGTTTATTTTACTTTATAGATCACATCATTTTCCTCTCCGCATGAACAATATTTTGAGGTCCCTGAAAATTACAAAGGATCATTTCCTTATTATTTTGGCAAGGTAAGAAAGATCAGTGGCTTAATTGTGCTTATGGGTAAAGACTATGTGTAATATCCTTTGCTGTACACTGTACATCAAAATTCAAATCTATTATTAACAGACTAAATATTATATCGTTACCTCCATGTTATTACACTTTATTCCATATTTTAAATTTTGTTTCTAGATTTTTTTTTTAATAACTTTTTTATTGATGACAGTGGTTGATCCATACATTCAGCTTTGATATTACATTTGTATACATACATGTAATTGTTGAACATAGTATTGTTTTCCTGCTTATTGATTGTTTTGGCATTTTGTGATTGTATTGGATTTGTTTTTAATAAAGTTTTCTAATGTGTTACTGGTCATCATCAGTCAATTATAATAATGGAGGTGGGGGTAGGAATGTTGGAGGGGAGGGGATGTGGTTGGGGTTGTTGGGGGTAGTGGGTGATGGGGGGGGGGGGGGGGGGGGGGGGGGAAAGGTAATTTATGGGTATATAACTGTTTACATAGATATTTAGCAAGAGCTATAGTTACGTCATCTGTTTCTTCCGGATCAACCTCTGAGTTTGCCATGTACCTCCCGTGGAACTGTAGAGTCTCCTTGTCTTTGGGAGCTCGCGTCTTGCACAGGTTTTGTTTTGTTTCCATTTTTTCCTCTTTTTCCTTCCCTCCCTCTTTCCACTTTATACACATGTGGATAGCCATGTATACACATGTGGATAGCCATGTATACACATGTGGATAGCCATGTATACACATGTGGATAGCCATGTATACACATGTATGTATGTAGTGTGGAATAAGGTACAGTTTTTAGGTGTCGTCCATTGTTTGTCAATTCATGTTAAGATGATTCCATTCACCCATGAGTATCTCTGTTGCGAGTTCTGCTGTGTGTCTGAATGGGGTGAATGTTTGTTGCTGTACAGATAGTGTTTTGATGTAGGGGGTCCAAATTTTTAGTAGCTTTTTTTGTGCATGTCTCTTTATCATTGATTGCGTCAAGTCTGGCTAGTATGAGCATATCTTGAGTTTAAGTTGGCCTATAGTTGGTATGTTTGGGCTTAGCCAGGTTGTAGCAATTAGGGGGGTAATTCACCATTGTGCGAAGTGAGCTCGGAATCCTTCGGCTCACTTCACACTGACTGATATGCACTTGCTGATGTCCTGCACACGGAGATCAGCGAATGCTTTAAAGGGATTCCAGTTTCAGCGAGAGCACTCGAGTCGCTTCACCGAGTCTGGAATCCCTTTAAGGCGCTTGCTGATGTCCGCGTGTAGGACTTCAGCGAGCGCACAACAGTCAGTGCGAAGTGAGCCGAAGGATTCGGAGCTCACTTCTCATAATGGTGAATTACCCCCCTAGGTGTCTAGTCGCTAATAGAGCTATCTGTATGAATGGTGAGGGTTTTGGGATCAGGCTCTCTCCGGGTGTTGGCAGGCCAAGTAGGGCTTGGGAAAAGGTAATGGGTACCTTAGTTTTGTACGTGGAGTTTAGGTAGTTTTTCACTTTACTCCAGAATTTTCTGATTTTGGCACAGCTCCACCAGCAGTGGGTGAAATCGGCTTGTGTATAATGGCATTTTGGGCATGCGTGGGTTTGGTTGGTAAGATTTTGTTGAGTAGTAATGGGGTATGGTATGTTTGGTGTACGATGCGCGATTGCATTTCTCTAAGGGGCATTGAGCAAGTGAGTTTTTCTGTATGTTTTAAAGATTTGATAAGTGGATGCAGGAGAGTAAAGGGTGGCAATATGATTATAGAACAGTACAACAAGGGCTGTACCCTGACTTGCAATAGTACATTACATATATAGGAGGTTATTCACTAAAGTCCAAATTGTTGCGTATAGGTGCCAATTCGCCAGATAAAAACAGTTGCAATAGAGTGCTACTGTCGCAGTCGCGTCTTTATAATGAGAATATTGTTGCAACTATATTATGGGAAAATTGTCGCAATCTTACCTTCTTTACAATGGGGAAATTGTCACAGATTTGCTATGGGAATCTGCTGTTTGAGAATTTGACAGTCGAATTTGCACCTTAGTGAATAACCCCCTATAATGTATTGATGCAAGTCTGAGAGAGAAATTCTGCCATTGTGACACTTCAGTTGTCCATTTCCTGGCTATCAGCTGTGTCTTGTCCGTTGCCGATGTTCACATACCCAATCATCACAAGTACAATACAATGTAGCACTCAGCATGAAGTCAGAGCCATCAGACACAAGCCCCTTCTTTCTGTCCCCCCTTAAATACCAGATAGACTGTTAGATTCCTGCAGCCCCTGGTTACGTACACATTTACAAGCATGTGACTGATCTTCATTTGTATGTATATCAGTGCCTCATTGCCTACTTAAATTCAGATTATCTGTATTCATATATTTTATTGTCTCTGGATACCCCTGGCTTTTCTATACACTGGGCTGCTATCTCATTTGACTGCTATACTTAATCAACCAGACCAGATGTGTTTCTTTGGTACTGATTGATAGACCAAAATTTGATTGATGTAATGCTCAGTTAATGCAATTTTATTCTTATGATAATAAGAATAATGTATACTTAGGGTAACAGTGCATGGCACCCATAATCACCGTGATTATAAATAACCAGTGCAGAACAGTAACTTACCATTCCTAGAAATGTGTTTTTTCAGGGTTACCATACAGTATAATGTCTTATATGCAAATGTAGACCAGATGATTGATTTGCTGCATATTGCTCAGGGGTGCCTGAGTTTGTTTCTAGTCCATGTTATTCTTTAAAACCTAGACTGACAATATCTTTTTTCTGCATGGTACAGACACGTATTATTCTTCATCAATCCTTGGTGACTCTCCACAGTTGTTGGTTGGTGATCTGTCTGGTCTTGGGCTGTGCTCAACACTTTGTATACAAATAAAGTAGGAGAGAATGGTGCTAGTGAGAAACTGTAGTGTGGCAACATCGATTTATTCTGCTAGTGCAGATACCATGTATCGGGCAAGTTACACTAGCAGAATAAAATTATGTAGCCACGTTACAATTTCTCACTAGCACCGTTTAGCCCTACTTTACTTGTCAACCTACATTGACGTGGTGGAGTGGACACATTGAAGGCAGGTGCTATATGGCAGTCTATTCAAGGTTACTTCTTTCTCAAGTTTGTACACAATGGTGCAGCACGAGGTGGTTTTTTGTTGTGGTTACATATCCATTAATATATTATTATTATAATATAATATAGATATAATTAATATTATTAACTGAGTAGCATTCTTGTCCTGCAGGGGAACAGGTTGCAGGAAATCTTGTGCAACAATTAAACATGCAGAACAACAATCAAGAACAGGAACAGTGATAAACATCAGAGTTGCTAAACATCAGTAAATTTACTGAGAGTCAGCAAAAACTGGTTCAGGTGTCAGCAAGAAAAAAAAGTCAAAATAAGACCGTGTTCTGATAATACTATATCACACTCAAATGCTTTCACTGCTTTCATCAAAGAAACCATTCACTATTCATTTCAAAGTCACTTTTAGCTTCAACTAATTTTATTTCATATTTGTTAAAAATCTGTATATTGAGATATTAAAAGGATAATGCCAAAGGAAAAAAAACAGATATAAGTAAACAGATATAGCTCCTTAAGGCTCACCCCCTCAAAGTGGTCAGCTGACCAATATATTCATCAGACATATGTAATACCTCTTTAATGCACAGGTATGTCTCTTTAATGCACAGGTATGTATGTATGTATGTATGTATAATTTTATTTATAAAGCGCCACAAATTTGCGCAGCGCTGTACAATTCAACGATGTCTCTTTAATGCACAGGTATGTCTCTTTAATGCACAGGTATGCAGTTTCTGGTTTCACTATGAGCAATGCATTAATTTACATGCCAGAAATGCTTACTTCCAATTTTTTAGGTTTTTTTGGGGTAAAAATCTCATGCTTCTGTTTTATGTCTCCTAAATCTAAACCTAAACTATTATAACAATCTGAGACTGAAAGCTTCATTGACTAAAGTGCAGATTCACCTGTCGAATTCACTTTGCTACAATTTGAGTTGTGTCTCCAAAATCGCTCCAAATTGACCTATTTAACGTTGCTACTTCAAACTGGCGAATTGGGGGGCTGATGGCTGGGCTCTAGTGTTGCGTAAAGTGACTATTCATTCAAAAGGGACAATGGCAGCTGCAAATAAATGACAACATAATCTAGGGACAAGGTGACATAGAAATAGATATAATATTCCCATAATACAGCTAGTGGTAAATGATGAGACTGCTCTTCACTTGCTGAATTCGCCTCACTCTGCATGACTTCTCATCCTACTTCTGCCACCCCATGCATATTTTATCCTTAATTAGCAATTTATGCTTAATATTTGTATTTATTGACCTGTGTTACAGTTCTTATTACCCTTCTTTCTGTGTATGTAAGTCTTTCTCCCATTTAGATTGTAAGCTCCATAGGGAAGGGACCTCCAACCACAACCTAGCACTTGTGATCATATCCTTGAAATATTATACTTGTATTGTATAAAGCCCTTTTCCCACGGCTGTATTATATTTGTATTGCTGAATTGTACAGCGCTGCGTAAATTTGTGGCGCTTTATAAATAAAATTATACATACATACATAATGTACATGTAACTGTCTGCTTGTTCAGCAAGTCTATTTTCTGCTTAGTCAATGCTGAGAAGTCAATTCACATCTATTTTAGCAATGCAGCTCGAACTGTAGAGAGGTGAATTCAACAGATGAATTCACTCTTTAGTCAATGATGTCAAGAGTGTTGTTTCTCTACATATTAACTATATAGGATGGTGTGTAGTACCACCTGTACAGAATTTTGTATGCTTCTTTCTTTGGTCTTTACACAAATACAAGATTTGTTAGCTTCATTCAAAATAAGTTTGTGTCAAAGTGGTATCAAAAATGGTTTGCCATTTTAACATATACTTCTAAACCCACCATAGCACATCTCCATACCTGGGCTAACCCACACCTCAGGGGTCAGACCCTGCTTACATTTGGAGTGATACTTCTTAGAAAATCAACAGAAAAACAGGGCGCCAATGGATCTTGCTTTGAACCCACACACATTTATTATAACAGAAATAAATGAATTGGCCAGTCTTGCACAAGTGTTACATGTTACAGTAGTTACATTTCATTTAGTTACAGCACATACTTTATGCTTAAGACATACATGGACATAGATACATTGTTACCACACCTGATACCACAGGCAGTTTGCACATGAGTCTTAGAGTGGGACCTCTTGGTATCCCTTCAGTGGATGGACCTCTCAGGGATTCCATCTTCACTTCAAGGCTAATCTCTGGTCCCTAAGTCTACCATTCAGACTCCTTAAGATGAAATCGCCATCAGCCTTCTAAGCCCACTGCAACTCCTGTCAGGGTCTCAGGCTACCCAGCTAGATAACCTCCCCAATATACTCTCACCCGCTGTGGTGAGCTAAACATAAGAACTAATTTTCTATAAGTCCCTTATAGAAAACCCCTCCACTAGGAGGGTGGAGATACTGCTCCTGCAACTCCATGTGGTAGAAGAAAGACCCAGGGCCCACCCACTACACAAGCTTATATGAGCTAGTATTGGGCCTAATTTGCCAACATCACAACTAGATAGACCATGATAATGCCTGTGAAAAGTAACACAATAACAAAGTGTCATATTAAAATGTGTCACTAGAAGGAGTTCCAAGCACACTAATTGGATTTCCATACACACAAAACTTAGTAGAAACGGTGAACATTGAACACTCCTAATATTCAAAGTTCACCAGGGCTACACTTGGTGTTTAATTCTGTGGTACATGTGGTAACACATGGTGTTAAATTTGTGGTATATGTGATAAGACTTGAGGGGTTATTCACTAAAGTCCGAATTGTTGCATATAGGTGTGAATTCGCCAGATAAAGACAGTCGCAATAGCAGGGACCTCTGTTAGCTGGGGTTTATGTAGTTTATAGTAATTATTTCCATAGCGCTAGTATTACAGTAGCACTATGGACATAATTGGGTTTTTGAGTCATTAACTGCTTACTTGCCGGTTAACCATTTCTAATGTATTTAAAGACAGTCTAGGGATTTATGTAGTCAGTAGTGATTGTTTATATATTGTT